>CAWZZZ010000132.1:0-39282 GCA_963966595.1 Physocephala rufipes
GAATAGAATTGAATAGAATTGAATAGAATTGAATAGAATTGAATAGAATTGAATAGAATTGAATAGAATTGAATAGAATTGAATAGAATTGAATAGAATTGAATAGAATTGAATAGAATTGAATAGAATTGAATAGAATTGAATAGAATTGAATAGAATTGAATAGAATTGAATAGAATTGAATAGAATTGAATAGAATTGAATAGAATTGAATAGAATTGAATAGAATTGAATAGAATTGAATAGAATTGAATAGAATTGAATAGAATTGAATAGAATTGAATTGAATAGAATTGAATAGAATTGAATAGAATTGAATAGAATTGAATAGAATTGAATAGAATTGAATAGAATTGAATAGAATTGAATAGAATTGAATAGAATTGAATAGAATTGAATAGAATTGAATAGAATTGAATAGAATTGAATAGAATTGAATAGAATTGAATAGAATTGAATAGAATTGAATAGAATTGAATAGAATTGAATAGAATTGAATAGAATTGAATAGAATTGAATAGAATTGAATAGAATTGAATAGAATTGAATAGAATTGAATAGAATTGAATAGAATTGAATAGAATTGAATAGAATTGAATAGAATTGAATAGAATTGAATAGAATTGAATAGAATTGAATAGAATTGAATAGAATTGAATAGAATTGAATAGAATTGAATAGAATTGAATAGAATTGAATAGAATTGAATAGAATTGAATAGAATTGAATAGAATTGAATAGAATTGAATAGAATTGAATAGAATTGAATAGAATTGAATAGAATTGAATAGAATTGAATAGAATTGAATAGAATTGAATAGAATTGAATAGAATTGAATAGAATTGAATAGAATTGAATAGAATTGAATAGAATTGAATAGAATTGAATAGAATTGAATAGAATTGAATAGAATTGAATAGAATTGAATAGAATTGAATAGAATTGAATAGAATTGAATAGAATTGAATAGAATTGAATAGAATTGAATAGAATTGAATAGAATTGAATAGAATTGAATAGAATTGAATAGAATTGAATAGAATTGAATAGAATTGAATAGAATTGAATAGAATTGAATAGAATTGAATAGAATTGAATAGAATTGAATAGAATTGAATAGAATTGAATAGAATTGAATAGAATTGAATAGAATTGAATAGAATTGAATAGAATTGAATAGAATTGAATAGAATTGAATAGAATTGAATAGAATTGAATAGAATTGAATAGAATTGAATAGAATTGAATAGAATTGAATAGAATTGAATAGAATTGAATAGAATTGAATAGAATTGAATAGAATTGAATAGAATTGAATAGAATTGAATAGAATTGAATAGAATTGAATAGAATTGAATAGAATTGAATAGAATTGAATAGAATTGAATAGAATTGAATAGAATTGAATAGAATTGAATAGAATTGAATAGAATTGAATAGAATTGAATAGAATTGAATAGAATTGAATAGAATTGAATAGAATTGAATAGAATTGAATAGAATTGAATAGAATTGAATAGAATTGAATAGAATTGAATAGAATTGAATAGAATTGAATAGAATTGAATAGAATTGAATAGAATTGAATAGAATTGAATAGAATTGAATAGAATTGAATAGAATTGAATAGAATTGAATAGAATTGAATAGAATTGAATAGAATTGAATAGAATTGAATAGAATTGAATAGAATTGAATAGAATTGAATAGAATTGAATAGAATTGAATAGAATTGAATAGAATTGAATAGAATTGAATAGAATTGAATAGAATTGAATAGAATTGAATAGAATTGAATAGAATTGAATAGAATTGAATAGAATTGAATAGAATTGAATAGAATTGAATAGAATTGAATAGAATTGAATAGAATTGAATAGAATTGAATAGAATTGAATAGAATTGAATAGAATTGAATAGAATTGAATAGAATTGAATAGAATTGAATAGAATTGAATAGAATTGAATAGAATTGAATAGAATTGAATAGAATTGAATAGAATTGAATAGAATTGAATAGAATTGAATAGAATTGAATAGAATTGAATAGAATTGAATAGAATTGAATAGAATTGAATAGAATTGAATAGAATTGAATAGAATTGAATAGAATTGAATAGAATTGAATAGAATTGAATAGAATTGAATAGAATTGAATAGAATTGAATAGAATTGAATAGAATTGAATAGAATTGAATAGAATTGAATAGAATTGAATAGAATTGAATAGAATTGAATAGAATTGAATAGAATTGAATAGAATTGAATAGAATTGAATAGAATTGAATAGAATTGAATAGAATTGAATAGAATTGAATAGAATTGAATAGAATTGAATAGAATTGAATAGAATTGAATAGAATTGAATAGAATTGAATAGAATTGAATAGAATTGAATAGAATTGAATAGAATTGAATAGAATTGAATAGAATTGAATAGAATTGAATAGAATTGAATAGAATTGAATAGAATTGAATAGAATTGAATAGAATTGAATAGAATTGAATAGAATTGAATAGAATTGAATAGAATTGAATAGAATTGAATAGAATTGAATAGAATTGAATAGAATTGAATAGAATTGAATAGAATTGAATAGAATTGAATAGAATTGAATAGAATTGAATAGAATTGAATAGAATTGAATAGAATTGAATAGAATTGAATAGAATTGAATAGAATTGAATAGAATTGAATAGAATTGAATAGAATTGAATAGAATTGAATAGAATTGAATAGAATTGAATAGAATTGAATAGAATTGAATAGAATTGAATAGAATTGAATAGAATTGAATAGAATTGAATAGAATTGAATAGAATTGAATAGAATTGAATAGAATTGAATAGAATTGAATAGAATTGAATAGAATTGAATAGAATTGAATAGAATTGAATAGAATTGAATAGAATTGAATAGAATTGAATAGAATTGAATAGAATTGAATAGAATTGAATAGAATTGAATAGAATTGAATAGAATTGAATAGAATTGAATAGAATTGAATAGAATTGAATAGAATTGAATAGAATTGAATAGAATTGAATAGAATTGAATAGAATTGAATAGAATTGAATAGAATTGAATAGAATTGAATAGAATTGAATAGAATTGAATAGAATTGAATAGAATTGAATAGAATTGAATAGAATTGAATAGAATTGAATAGAATTGAATAGAATTGAATAGAATTGAATAGAATTGAATAGAATTGAATAGAATTGAATAGAATTGAATAGAATTGAATAGAATTGAATAGAATTGAATAGAATTGAATAGAATTGAATAGAATTGAATAGAATTGAATAGAATTGAATAGAATTGAATAGAATTGAATAGAATTGAATAGAATTGAATAGAATTGAATAGAATTGAATAGAATTGAATAGAATTGAATAGAATTGAATAGAATTGAATAGAATTGAATAGAATTGAATAGAATTGAATAGAATTGAATAGAATTGAATAGAATTGAATAGAATTGAATAGAATTGAATAGAATTGAATAGAATTGAATAGAATTGAATAGAATTGAATAGAATTGAATAGAATTGAATAGAATTGAATAGAATTGAATAGAATTGAATAGAATTGAATAGAATTGAATAGAATTGAATAGAATTGAATAGAATTGAATAGAATTGAATAGAATTGAATAGAATTGAATAGAATTGAATAGAATTGAATAGAATTGAATAGAATTGAATAGAATTGAATAGAATTGAATAGAATTGAATAGAATTGAATAGAATTGAATAGAATTGAATAGAATTGAATAGAATTGAATAGAATTGAATAGAATTGAATAGAATTGAATAGAATTGAATAGAATTGAATAGAATTGAATAGAATTGAATAGAATTGAATAGAATTGAATAGAATTGAATAGAATTGAATAGAATTGAATAGAATTGAATAGAATTGAATAGAATTGAATAGAATTGAATAGAATTGAATAGAATTGAATAGAATTGAATAGAATTGAATAGAATTGAATAGAATTGAATAGAATTGAATAGAATTGAATAGAATTGAATAGAATTGAATAGAATTGAATAGAATTGAATAGAATTGAATAGAATTGAATAGAATTGAATAGAATTGAATAGAATTGAATAGAATTGAATAGAATTGAATAGAATTGAATAGAATTGAATAGAATTGAATAGAATTGAATAGAATTGAATAGAATTGAATAGAATTGAATAGAATTGAATAGAATTGAATAGAATTGAATAGAATTGAATAGAATTGAATAGAATTGAATAGAATTGAATAGAATTGAATAGAATTGAATAGAATTGAATAGAATTGAATAGAATTGAATAGAATTGAATAGAATTGAATAGAATTGAATAGAATTGAATAGAATTGAATAGAATTGAATAGAATTGAATAGAATTGAATAGAATTGAATAGAATTGAATAGAATTGAATAGAATTGAATAGAATTGAATAGAATTGAATAGAATTGAATAGAATTGAATAGAATTGAATAGAATTGAATAGAATTGAATAGAATTGAATAGAATTGAATAGAATTGAATAGAATTGAATAGAATTGAATAGAATTGAATAGAATTGAATAGAATTGAATAGAATTGAATAGAATTGAATAGAATTGAATAGAATTGAATAGAATTGAATAGAATTGAATAGAATTGAATAGAATTGAATAGAATTGAATAGAATTGAATAGAATTGAATAGAATTGAATAGAATTGAATAGAATTGAATAGAATTGAATAGAATTGAATAGAATTGAATAGAATTGAATAGAATTGAATAGAATTGAATAGAATTGAATAGAATTGAATAGAATTGAATAGAATTGAATAGAATTGAATAGAATTGAATAGAATTGAATAGAATTGAATAGAATTGAATAGAATTGAATAGAATTGAATAGAATTGAATAGAATTGAATAGAATTGAATAGAATTGAATAGAATTGAATAGAATTGAATAGAATTGAATAGAATTGAATAGAATTGAATAGAATTGAATAGAATTGAATAGAATTGAATAGAATTGAATAGAATTGAATAGAATTGAATAGAATTGAATAGAATTGAATAGAATTGAATAGAATTGAATAGAATTGAATAGAATTGAATAGAATTGAATAGAATTGAATAGAATTGAATAGAATTGAATAGAATTGAATAGAATTGAATAGAATTGAATAGAATTGAATAGAATTGAATAGAATTGAATAGAATTGAATAGAATTGAATAGAATTGAATAGAATTGAATAGAATTGAATAGAATTGAATAGAATTGAATAGAATTGAATAGAATTGAATAGAATTGAATAGAATTGAATAGAATTGAATAGAATTGAATAGAATTGAATAGAATTGAATAGAATTGAATAGAATTGAATAGAATTGAATAGAATTGAATAGAATTGAATAGAATTGAATAGAATTGAATAGAATTGAATAGAATTGAATAGAATTGAATAGAATTGAATAGAATTGAATAGAATTGAATAGAATTGAATAGAATTGAATAGAATTGAATAGAATTGAATAGAATTGAATAGAATTGAATAGAATTGAATAGAATTGAATAGAATTGAATAGAATTGAATAGAATTGAATAGAATTGAATAGAATTGAATAGAATTGAATAGAATTGAATAGAATTGAATAGAATTGAATAGAATTGAATAGAATTGAATAGAATTGAATAGAATTGAATAGAATTGAATAGAATTGAATAGAATTGAATAGAATTGAATAGAATTGAATAGAATTGAATAGAATTGAATAGAATTGAATAGAATTGAATAGAATTGAATAGAATTGAATAGAATTGAATAGAATTGAATAGAATTGAATAGAATTGAATAGAATTGAATAGAATTGAATAGAATTGAATAGAATTGAATAGAATTGAATAGAATTGAATAGAATTGAATAGAATTGAATAGAATTGAATAGAATTGAATAGAATTGAATAGAATTGAATAGAATTGAATAGAATTGAATAGAATTGAATAGAATTGAATAGAATTGAATAGAATTGAATAGAATTGAATAGAATTGAATAGAATTGAATAGAATTGAATAGAATTGAATAGAATTGAATAGAATTGAATAGAATTGAATAGAATTGAATAGAATTGAATAGAATTGAATAGAATTGAATAGAATTGAATAGAATTGAATAGAATTGAATAGAATTGAATAGAATTGAATAGAATTGAATAGAATTGAATAGAATTGAATAGAATTGAATAGAATTGAATAGAATTGAATAGAATTGAATAGAATTGAATAGAATTGAATAGAATTGAATAGAATTGAATAGAATTGAATAGAATTGAATAGAATTGAATAGAATTGAATAGAATTGAATAGAATTGAATAGAATTGAATAGAATTGAATAGAATTGAATAGAATTGAATAGAATTGAATAGAATTGAATAGAATTGAATAGAATTGAATAGAATTGAATAGAATTGAATAGAATTGAATAGAATTGAATAGAATTGAATAGAATTGAATAGAATTGAATAGAATTGAATAGAATTGAATAGAATTGAATAGAATTGAATAGAATTGAATAGAATTGAATAGAATTGAATAGAATTGAATAGAATTGAATAGAATTGAATAGAATTGAATAGAATTGAATAGAATTGAATAGAATTGAATAGAATTGAATAGAATTGAATAGAATTGAATAGAATTGAATAGAATTGAATAGAATTGAATAGAATTGAATAGAATTGAATAGAATTGAATAGAATTGAATAGAATTGAATAGAATTGAATAGAATTGAATAGAATTGAATAGAATTGAATAGAATTGAATAGAATTGAATAGAATTGAATAGAATTGAATAGAATTGAATAGAATTGAATAGAATTGAATAGAATTGAATAGAATTGAATAGAATTGAATAGAATTGAATAGAATTGAATAGAATTGAATAGAATTGAATAGAATTGAATAGAATTGAATAGAATTGAATAGAATTGAATAGAATTGAATAGAATTGAATAGAATTGAATAGAATTGAATAGAATTGAATAGAATTGAATAGAATTGAATAGAATTGAATAGAATTGAATAGAATTGAATAGAATTGAATAGAATTGAATAGAATTGAATAGAATTGAATAGAATTGAATAGAATTGAATAGAATTGAATAGAATTGAATAGAATTGAATAGAATTGAATAGAATTGAATAGAATTGAATAGAATTGAATAGAATTGAATAGAATTGAATAGAATTGAATAGAATTGAATAGAATTGAATAGAATTGAATAGAATTGAATAGAATTGAATAGAATTGAATAGAATTGAATAGAATTGAATAGAATTGAATAGAATTGAATAGAATTGAATAGAATTGAATAGAATTGAATAGAATTGAATAGAATTGAATAGAATTGAATAGAATTGAATAGAATTGAATAGAATTGAATAGAATTGAATAGAATTGAATAGAATTGAATAGAATTGAATAGAATTGAATAGAATTGAATAGAATTGAATAGAATTGAATAGAATTGAATAGAATTGAATAGAATTGAATAGAATTGAATAGAATTGAATAGAATTGAATAGAATTGAATAGAATTGAATAGAATTGAATAGAATTGAATAGAATTGAATAGAATTGAATAGAATTGAATAGAATTGAATAGAATTGAATAGAATTGAATAGAATTGAATAGAATTGAATAGAATTGAATAGAATTGAATAGAATTGAATAGAATTGAATAGAATTGAATAGAATTGAATAGAATTGAATAGAATTGAATAGAATTGAATAGAATTGAATAGAATTGAATAGAATTGAATAGAATTGAATAGAATTGAATAGAATTGAATAGAATTGAATAGAATTGAATAGAATTGAATAGAATTGAATAGAATTGAATAGAATTGAATAGAATTGAATAGAATTGAATAGAATTGAATAGAATTGAATAGAATTGAATAGAATTGAATAGAATTGAATAGAATTGAATAGAATTGAATAGAATTGAATAGAATTGAATAGAATTGAATAGAATTGAATAGAATTGAATAGAATTGAATAGAATTGAATAGAATTGAATAGAATTGAATAGAATTGAATAGAATTGAATAGAATTGAATAGAATTGAATAGAATTGAATAGAATTGAATAGAATTGAATAGAATTGAATAGAATTGAATAGAATTGAATAGAATTGAATAGAATTGAATAGAATTGAATAGAATTGAATAGAATTGAATAGAATTGAATAGAATTGAATAGAATTGAATAGAATAGAATTGAATAGAATTGAATAGAATTGAATAGAATTGAATAGAATTGAATAGAATTGAATAGAATTGAATAGAATTGAATAGAATTGAATAGAATTGAATAGAATTGAATAGAATTGAATAGAATTGAATAGAATTGAATAGAATTGAATAGAATTGAATAGAATTGAATAGAATTGAATAGAATTGAATAGAATTGAATAGAATTGAATAGAATTGAATAGAATTGAATAGAATTGAATAGAATTGAATAGAATTGAATAGAATTGAATAGAATTGAATAGAATTGAATAGAATTGAATAGAATTGAATAGAATTGAATAGAATTGAATAGAATTGAATAGAATTGAATAGAATTGAATAGAATTGAATAGAATTGAATAGAATTGAATAGAATTGAATAGAATTGAATAGAATTGAATAGAATTGAATAGAATTGAATAGAATTGAATAGAATTGAATAGAATTGAATAGAATTGAATAGAATTGAATAGAATTGAATAGAATTGAATAGAATTGAATAGAATTGAATAGAATTGAATAGAATTGAATAGAATTGAATAGAATTGAATAGAATTGAATAGAATTGAATAGAATTGAATAGAATTGAATAGAATTGAATAGAATTGAATAGAATTGAATAGAATTGAATAGAATTGAATAGAATTGAATAATTGAATAGAATTGAATAGAATTGAATAGAATTGAATAGAATTGAATAGAATTGAATAGAATTGAATAGAATTGAATAGAATTGAATAGAATTGAATAGAATTGAATAGAATTGAATAGAATTGAATAGAATTGAATAGAATTGAATAGAATTGAATAGAATTGAATAGAATTGAATAGAATTGAATAGAATTGAATAGAATTGAATAGAATTGAATAGAATTGAATAGAATTGAATAGAATTGAATAGAATTGAATAGAATTGAATAGAATTGAATAGAATTGAATAGAATTGAATAGAATTGAATAGAATTGAATAGAATTGAATAGAATTGAATAGAATTGAATAGAATTGAATAGAATTGAATAGAATTGAATAGAATTGAATAGAATTGAATAGAATTGAATAGAATTGAATAGAATTGAATAGAATTGAATAGAATTGAATAGAATTGAATAGAATTGAATAGAATTGAATAGAATTGAATAGAATTGAATAGAATTGAATAGAATTGAATAGAATTGAATAGAATTGAATAGAATTGAATAGAATTGAATAGAATTGAATAGAATTGAATAGAATTGAATAGAATTGAATAGAATTGAATAGAATTGAATAGAATTGAATAGAATTGAATAGAATTGAATAGAATTGAATAGAATTGAATAGAATTGAATAGAATTGAATAGAATTGAATAGAATTGAATAGAATTGAATAGAATTGAATAGAATTGAATAGAATTGAATAGAATTGAATAGAATTGAATAGAATTGAATAGAATTGAATAGAATTGAATAGAATTGAATAGAATTGAATAGAATTGAATAGAATTGAATAGAATTGAATAGAATTGAATAGAATTGAATAGAATTGAATAGAATTGAATAGAATTGAATAGAATTGAATAGAATTGAATAGAATTGAATAGAATTGAATAGAATTGAATAGAATTGAATAGAATTGAATAGAATTGAATAGAATTGAATAGAATTGAATAGAATTGAATAGAATTGAATAGAATTGAATAGAATTGAATAGAATTGAATAGAATTGAATAGAATTGAATAGAATTGAATAGAATTGAATAGAATTGAATAGAATTGAATAGAATTGAATAGAATTGAATAGAATTGAATAGAATTGAATAGAATTGAATAGAATTGAATAGAATTGAATAGAATTGAATAGAATTGAATAGAATTGAATAGAATTGAATAGAATTGAATAGAATTGAATAGAATTGAATAGAATTGAATAGAATTGAATAGAATTGAATAGAATTGAATAGAATTGAATAGAATTGAATAGAATTGAATAGAATTGAATAGAATTGAACAGAATTGAATAGAATTGAATAGAATTGTATAGAATTGAATAGAATTGAATAGAATTGAATAGAATTGAATAGAATTGAATAGAATTGAATAGAATTGAATAGAATTGAATAGAATTGAATAGAATTGAATAGAATTGAATAGAATTGAATAGAATTGTATAGAATTGTATAGAATTGAATAGAATTGAATAGAATTGAATAGAATTGAATAGAATTGAATAGAATTGAATAGAATTGAATAGAATTGAATAGAATTGAATAGAATTGAATAGAATTGAATAGAATTGAATAGAATTGAATTGAATTGAATAGAATTGAATAGAATTGAATAG
Source organism: Physocephala rufipes (assembly GCA_963966595.1). Lineage (NCBI taxonomy): Eukaryota > Metazoa > Arthropoda > Insecta > Diptera > Conopidae > Physocephala > Physocephala rufipes. The sequence continues at coordinate 10,625 of CAWZZZ010000132.1, forward strand.
AATTGAATAGAATTGAATAGAATTGAATAGAATTGAATAGAATTGAATAGAATTGAATAGAATTGAATATAATTGAATAGAATTGAATAGAATTGAATAGAATTGAATAGAATTGAATAGAATTGAATAGAATTGAATAGAATTGAATAGAATTGAATAGAATTGAATAGAATTGAATAGAATTGAATAGAATTATTGAATAGAATTGAATAGAATTGAATAGAATTGAATAGAATTGAATAGAATTGAATAGAATTGAATAGAATTGAATAGAATTGAATAGAATTGAATAGAATTGAATAGAATTGAATAGAATTGAATAGAATTGAATAGAATTGAATAGAATTGAATAGAATTGAATAGAATTGAATAGAATTGAATAGAATTGAATAGAATTGAATAGAATTGAATAGAATTGAATAGAATTGAATAGAATTGAATAGAATTGAATAGAATTGAATAGAATTGAATAGAATTGAATAGAATTGAATAGAATTGAATAGAATTGAATAGAATTGAATAGAATTGAATAGAATTGAATAGAATTGAATAGAATTGAATAGAATTGAATAGAATTGAATAGAATTGAATAGAATTGAATAGAATTGAATAGAATTGAATAGAATTGAATAGAATTGAATAGAATTGAATAGAATTGAATAGAATTGAATAGAATTGAATAGAATTGAATAGAATTGAATAGAATTGAATAGAATTGAATAGAATTGAATAGAATTGAATAGAATTGAATAGAATTGAATAGAATTGAATAGAATTGAATAGAATTGAATAGAATTGAATAGAATTGAATAGAATTGAATAGAATTGAATAGAATTGAATAGAATTGAATAGAATTGAATAGAATTGAATAGAATTGAATAGAATTGAATAGAATTGAATAGAATTGAATAGAATTGAATAGAATTGAATAGAATTGAATAGAATTGAATAGAATTGAATAGAATTGAATAGAATTGAATAGAATTGAATAGAATTGAATAGAATTGAATAGAATTGAATAGAATTGAATAGAATTGAATAGAATTGAATACAATTGAATAGAATTGAATAGAATTGAATAGAATTGAATAGAATTGAATAGAATTGAATAGAATTGAATAGAATTGAATAGAATTGAATAGAATTGAATAGAATTGAATAGAATTGAATAGAATTGAATAGAATTGAATAGAATTGAATAGAATTGAATAGAATTGAATAGAATTGAATAGAATTGAATAGAATTGAATAGAATTGAATAGAATTGAATAGAATTGAATAGAATTGAATAGAATTGAATAGAATTGAATAGAATTGAATAGAATTGAATAGAATTGAATAGAATTGAATAGAATTGAATAGAATTGAATAGAATTGAATAGAATTGAATAGAATTGAATAGAATTGAATAGAATTGAATAGAATTGAATAGAATTGAATAGAATTGAATAGAATTGAATAGAATTGAATAGAATTGAATAGAATTGAATAGAATGAATAGAATTGAATAGAATTGAATAGAATTGAATAGAATTGAATAGAATTGAATAGAATTGAATAGAATTGAATAGAATTGAATAGAATTGAATAGAATTGAATAGAATTGAATAGAATTGAATAGAATTGAATAGAATTGAATAGAATTGAATAGAATTGAATAGAATTGAATAGAATTGAATAGAATTGAATAGAATTGAATAGAATTGAATAGAATTGAATAGAATTGAATAGAATTGAATAGAATTGAATAGAATTGAATAGAATTGAATAGAATTGAATAGAATTGAATAGAATTGAATAGAATTGAATAGAATTGAATAGAATTGAATAGAATTGAATAGAATTGAATAGAATTGAATAGAATTGAATAGAATTGAATAGAATTGAATAGAATTGAATAGAATTGAATAGAATTGAATAGAATTGAATAGAATTGAATAGAATTGAATAGAATTGAATAGAATTGAATAGAATTGAATAGAATTGAATAGAATTGAATAGAATTGAATAGAATTGAATAGAATTGAATAGAATTGAATAGAATTGAATAGAATTGAATAGAATTGAATAGAATTGAATAGAATTGAATAGAATTGAATAGAATTGAATAGAATTGAATAGAATTGAATAGAATTGAATAGAATTGAATAGAATTGAATAGAATTGAATAGAATTGAATAGAATTGAATAGAATTGAATAGAATTGAATAGAATTGAATAGAATTGAATAGAATTGAATAGAATTGAATAGAATTGAATAGAATTGAATAGAATTGAATAGAATTGAATAGAATTGAATAGAATTGAATAGAATTGAATAGAATTGAATAGAATTGAATAGAATTGAATAGAATTGAATAGAATTGAATAGAATTGAATAGAATTGAATAGAATTGAATAGAATTGAATAGAATTGAATAGAATTGAATAGAATTGAATAGAATTGAATAGAATTGAATAGAATTGAATAGAATTGAATAGAATTGAATAGAATTGAATAGAATTGAATAGAATTGAATAGAATTGAATAGAATTGAATAGAATTGAATAGAATTGAATAGAATTGAATAGAATTGAATAGAATTGAATAGAATTGAATAGAATTGAATAGAATTGAATAGAATTGAATAGAATTGAATAGAATTGAATAGAATTGAATAGAATTGAATAGAATTGAATAGAATTGAATAGAATTGAATAGAATTGAATAGAATTGAATAGAATTGAATAGAATTGAATAGAATTGAATAGAATTGAATAGAATTGAATAGAATTGAATAGAATTGAATAGAATTGAATAGAATTGAATAGAATTGAATAGAATTGAATAGAATTGAATAGAATTGAATAGAATTGAATATAATTGAATAGAATTGAATAGAATTGAATAGAATTGAATAGAATTGAATAGAATTGAATAGAATTGAATAGAATTGAATAGAATTGAATAGAATTGAATAGAATTGAATAGAATTGAATAGAATTGAATAGAATTGAATAGAATTGAATAGAATTGAATAGAATTGAATAGAATTGAATAGAATTGAATAGAATTGAATAGAATTGAATAGAATTGAATAGAATTGAATAGAATTGAATAGAATTGAATAGAATTGAATAGAATTGAATAGAATTGAATAGAATTGAATAGAATTGAATAGAATTGAATAGAATTGAATAGAATTGAATAGAATTGAATAGAATTGAATAGAATTGAATAGAATTGAATAGAATTGAATAGAATTGAATAGAATTGAATAGAATTGAATAGAATTGAATAGAATTGAATAGAATTGAATAGAATTGAATAGAATTGAATAGAATTGAATAGAATTGAATAGAATTGAATAGAATTGAATAGAATTGAATAGAATTGAATAGAATTGAATAGAATTGAATAGAATTGAATAGAATTGAATAGAATTGAATAGAATTGAATAGAATTGAATAGAATTGAATAGAATTGAATAGAATTGAATAGAATTGAATAGAATTGAATAGAATTGAATAGAATTGAATAGAATTGAATAGAATTGAATAGAATTGAATAGAATTGAATAGAATTGAATAGAATTGAATAGAATTGAATAGAATTGAATAGAATTGAATAGAATTGAATAGAATTGAATAGAATTGAATAGAATTGAATAGAATTGAATAGAATTGAATAGAATTGAATAGAATTGAATAGAATTGAATAGAATTGAATAGAATTGAATAGAATTGAATAGAATTGAATAGAATTGAATAGAATTGAATAGAATTGAATAGAATTGAATAGAATTGAATAGAATTGAATAGAATTGAATAGAATTGAATAGAATTGAATAGAATTGAATAGAATTGAATAGAATTGAATAGAATTGAATAGAATTGAATAGAATTGAATAGAATTGAATAGAATTGAATAGAATTGAATAGAATTGAATAGAATTGAATAGAATTGAATAGAATTGAATAGAATTGAATAGAATTGAATAGAATTGAATAGAATTGAATAGAATTGAATAGAATTGAATAGAATTGAATAGAATTGAATAGAATTGAATAGAATTGAATAGAATTGAATAGAATTGAATAGAATTGAATAGAATTGAATAGAATTGAATAGAATTGAATAGAATTGAATAGAATTGAATAGAATTGAATAGAATTGAATAGAATTGAATAGAATTGAATAGAATTGAATAGAATTGAATAGAATTGAATAGAATTGAATAGAATTGAATAGAATTGAATAGAATTGAATAGAATTGAATAGAATTGAATAGAATTGAATAGAATTGAATAGAATTGAATAGAATTGAATAGAATTGAATAGAATTGAATAGAATTGAATAGAATTGAATAGAATTGAATAGAATTGAATAGAATTGAATAGAATTGAATAGAATTGAATAGAATTGAATAGAATTGAATAGAATTGAATAGAATTGAATAGAATTGAATAGAATTGAATAGAATTGAATAGAATTGAATAGAATTGAATAGAATTGAATAGAATTGAATAGAATTGAATAGAATTGAATAGAATTGAATAGAATTGAATAGAATTGAATTGAATAGAATTGAATAGAATTGAATAGAATTGAATAGAATTGAATAGAATTGAATAGAATTGAATAGAATTGAATAGAATTGAATAGAATTGAATAGAATTGAATAGAATTGAATAGAATTGAATAGAATTGAATAGAATTGAATAGAATTGAATAGAATTGAATAGAATTGAATAGAATTGAATAGAATTGAATAGAATTGAATAGAATTGAATAGAATTGAATAGAATTGAATAGAATTGAATAGAATTGAATAGAATTGAATAGAATTGAATAGAATTGAATAGAATTGAATAGAATTGAATAGAATTGAATAGAATTGAATAGAATTGAATAGAATTGAATAGAATTGAATAGAATTGAATAGAATTGAATAGAATTGAATAGAATTGAATAGAATTGAATAGAATTGAATAGAATTGAATAGAATTGAATAGAATTGAATAGAATTGAATAGAATTGAATAGAATTGAATAGAATTGAATAGAATTGAATAGAATTGAATAGAATTGAATAGAATTGAATAGAATTGAATAGAATTGAATAGAATTGAATAGAATTGAATAGAATTGAATAGAATTGAATAGAATTGAATAGAATTGAATAGAATTGAATAGAATTGAATAGAATTGAATAGAATTGAATAGAATTGAATAGAATTGAATAGAATTGAATAGAATTGAATAGAATTGAATAGAATTGAATAGAATTGAATAGAATTGAATAGAATTGAATAGAATTGAATAGAATTGAATAGAATTGAATAGAATTGAATAGAATTGAATAGAATTGAATAGAATTGAATAGAATTGAATAGAATTGAATAGAATTGAATAGAATTGAATAGAATTGAATAGAATTGAATAGAATTGAATAGAATTGAATAGAATTGAATAGAATTGAATAGAATTGAATAGAATTGAATAGAATTGAATAGAATTGAATAGAATTGAATAGAATTGAATAGAATTGAATAGAATTGAATAGAATTGAATAGAATTGAATAGAATTGAATAGAATTGAATAGAATTGAATAGAATTGAATAGAATTGAATAGAATTGAATAGAATTGAATAGAATTGAATAGAATTGAATAGAATTGAATAGAATTGAATAGAATTGAATAGAATTGAATAGAATTGAATAGAATTGAATAGAATTGAATAGAATTGAATAGAATTGAATAGAATTGAATAGAATTGAATAGAATTGAATAGAATTGAATAGAATTGAATAGAATTGAATAGAATTGAATAGAATTGAATAGAATTGAATAGAATTGAATAGAATTGAATAGAATTGAATAGAATTGAATAGAATTGAATAGAATTGAATAGAATTGAATAGAATTGAATAGAATTGAATAGAATTGAATAGAATTGAATAGAATTGAATAGAATTGAATAGAATTGAATAGAATTGAATAGAATTGAATAGAATTGAATAGAATTGAATAGAATTGAATAGAATTGAATAGAATTGAATAGAATTGAATAGAATTGAATAGAATTGAATAGAATTGAATAGAATTGAATAGAATTGAATAGAATTGAATAGAATTGAATAGAATTGAATAGAATTGAATAGAATTGAATAGAATTGAATAGAATTGAATAGAATTGAATAGAATTGAATAGAATTGAATAGAATTGAATAGAATTGAATAGAATTGAATAGAATTGAATAGAATTGAATAGAATTGAATAGAATTGAATAGAATTGAATAGAATTGAATAGAATTGAATAGAATTGAATAGAATTGAATAGAATTGAATAGAATTGAATAGAATTGAATAGAATTGAATAGAATTGAATAGAATTGAATAGAATTGAATAGAATTGAATAGAATTGAATAGAATTGAATAGAATTGAATAGAATTGAATAGAATTGAATAGAATTGAATAGAATTGAATAGAATTGAATAGAATTGAATAGAATTGAATAGAATTGAATAGAATTGAATAGAATTGAATAGAATTGAATAGAATTGAATAGAATTGAATAGAATTGAATAGAATTGAATAGAATTGAATAGAATTGAATAGAATTGAATAGAATTGAATAGAATTGAATAGAATTGAATAGAATTGAATAGAATTGAATAGAATTGAATAGAATTGAATAGAATTGAATAGAATTGAATAGAATTGAATAGAATTGAATAGAATTGAATAGAATTGAATAGAATTGAATAGAATTGAATAGAATTGAATAGAATTGAATAGAATTGAATAGAATTGAATAGAATTGAATAGAATTGAATAGAATTGAATAGAATTGAATAGAATTGAATAGAATTGAATAGAATTGAATAGAATTGAATAGAATTGAATAGAATTGAATAGAATTGAATAGAATTGAATAGAATTGAATAGAATTGAATAGAATTGAATAGAATTGAATAGAATTGAATAGAATTGAATAGAATTGAATAGAATTGAATAGAATTGAATAGAATTGAATAGAATTGAATAGAATTGAATAGAATTGAATAGAATTGAATAGAATTGAATAGAATTGAATAGAATTGAATAGAATTGAATAGAATTGAATAGAATTGAATAGAATTGAATAGAATTGAATAGAATTGAATAGAATTGAATAGAATTGAATAGAATTGAATAGAATTGAATAGAATTGAATAGAATTGAATAGAATTGAATAGAATTGAATAGAATTGAATAGAATTGAATAGAATTGAATAGAATTGAATAGAATTGAATAGAATTGAATAGAATTGAATAGAATTGAATAGAATTGAATAGAATTGAATAGAATTGAATAGAATTGAATAGAATTGAATAGAATTGAATAGAATTGAATAGAATTGAATAGAATTGAATAGAATTGAATAGAATTGAATAGAATTGAATAGAATTGAATAGAATTGAATAGAATTGAATAGAATTGAATAGAATTGAATAGAATTGAATAGAATTGAATAGAATTGAATAGAATTGAATAGAATTGAATAGAATTGAATAGAATTGAATAGAATTGAATAGAATTGAATAGAATTGAATAGAATTGAATAGAATTGAATAGAATTGAATAGAATTGAATAGAATTGAATAGAATTGAATAGAATTGAATAGAATTGAATAGAATTGAATAGAATTGAATAGAATTGAATAGAATTGAATAGAATTGAATAGAATTGAATAGAATTGAATAGAATTGAATAGAATTGAATAGAATTGAATAGAATTGAATAGAATTGAATAGAATTGAATAGAATTGAATAGAATTGAATAGAATTGAATAGAATTGAATAGAATTGAATAGAATTGAATAGAATTGAATAGAATTGAATAGAATTGAATAGAATTGAATAGAATTGAATAGAATTGAATAGAATTGAATAGAATTGAATAGAATTGAATAGAATTGAATAGAATTGAATAGAATTGAATAGAATTGAATAGAATTGAATAGAATTGAATAGAATTGAATAGAATTGAATAGAATTGAATAGAATTGAATAGAATTGAATAGAATTGAATAGAATTGAATAGAATTGAATAGAATTGAATAGAATTGAATAGAATTGAATAGAATTGAATAGAATTGAATAGAATTGAATAGAATTGAATAGAATTGAATAGAATTGAATAGAATTAATAGAATTGAATAGAATTGAATAGAATTGAATAGAATTGAATAGAATTGAATAGAATTGAATAGAATTGATAGAATGAATAGAATTGAATAGAATTGAATAGAATTGAATAGAATTGAATAGAATTGAATAGAATTGAATAGAATTGAATAGAATTGAATAGAATTGAATAGAATTGAATAGAATTGAATAGAATTGAATAGAATTGAATAGAATTGAATAGAATTGAATAGAATTGAATAGAATAGAATAGAATTGAATAGAATTGAATAGAATTGAATAGAATTGAATAGAATTGAATAGAATTGAATAGAATTGAATAGAATTGAATAGAATTGAATAGAATTGAATAGAATTGAATAGAATTGAATAGAATTAATAGAATTGAATAGAATTGAATAGAATTGAATAGAATTGAATAGAATTGAATAGAATGAATAGAATTGAATAGAATTGAATAGAATTGAATAGAATTGAATAGAATTGAATAGAATTGAATAGAATTGAATAGAATTGAATAGAATTGAATAGAATTGAATAGAATTGAATAGATTGATAGAATTGAATAGAATTGAATAGAATTGAATTGAATTGAATTGAATTGAATTGAATTGAATTGAATTGAATTGAATTGAATGAATTGAATTGAATTGAATAGAATTGAATAGAATTGAATAGAATTGAATAGAATTGAATAGAATTGAATAGAATTGAATAGAATTGAATAGAATTGAATAGAATTGAATAGAATTGAATAGAATTGAATAGAATTGAATAGAATTGAATAGAATTGAATAGAATTGAATAGAATTGAATAGAATTGAATAGAATTGAATAGAATTGAATAGAATTGAATAGAATTGAATAGAATGAATAGAATTGAATAGAATTGAATAGAATTGATAATTGAATAGAATTGAATAGAATTGAATAGAATTGAATAGAATTGAATAGAATTGAATAGAATTGAATAGAATTGAATAGAATTGAATAGAATTGAATAGAATGAATAGAATTGAATAGAATTGAATAGAATTGAATAGAATTGAATAGAATTGAATAGAATTGAATAGAATTGAATAGAATTGAATAGAATTGAATAGAATTGAATAGAATTGAATAGAATTGAATAGAATTGAATAGAATTGAATAGAATTGAATAGAATTGAATAGAATTGAATAGAATTGAATAGAATTGAATAGAATTGAATAGAATTGAATAGAATTGAATAGAATTGAATAGAATTGATAGAATTGAATAGAATTGAATAGAATTGAATAGAATTGAATAGAATTGAATAGAATTGAATAGAATTGAATAGAATTGAATAGAATTGAATAGAATTGAATAGAATTGAATAGAATTGAATAGAATTGAATAGAATTGAATAGAATTGAATAGAATTGAATAGAATTGAATAGAATTGAATAGAATTGAATAGAATTGAATAGAATTGAATAGAATTGAATAGAATTGAATAGAATTGAATAGAATTGAATAGAATTGAATAGAATTGAATAGAATTGAATAGAATTGAATAGAATTGAATAGAATTGAATAGAATTGAATAGAATTGAATAGAATTGAATAGAATTGAATAGAATTGAATAGAATTGAATAGAATTGAATAGAATTGAATAGAATTGAATAGAATTGAATAGAATTGAATAGAATTGAATAGAATTGAATAGAATTGAATAGAATTGAATAGAATTGAATAGAATTGAATAGAATTGAATAGAATTGAATAGAATTGAATAGAATTGAATAGAATTGAATAGAATTGAATAGAATTGAATAGAATTGAATAGAATTGAATAGAATTGAATAGAATTGAATAGAATTGAATAGAATTGAATAGAATTGAATAGAATTGAATAGAATTGAATAGAATTGAATAGAATTGAATAGAATTGAATAGAATTGAATAGAATTGAATAGAATTGAATAGAAATTGAATAGAATTGAATAGAATTGAATAGAATTGAATAGAATTGAATAGAATTGAATAGAATTGAATAGAATTGAATAGAATTGAATAGAATTGAATAGAATTGAATAGAATTGAATAGAATTGAATAGAATTGAATAGAATTGAATAGAATTGAATAGAATTGAATAGAATTGAATAGAATTGAATAGAATTGAATAGAATTGAATAGAATTGAATAGAATTGAATAGAATTGAATAGAATTGAATAGAATTGAATAGAATTGAATAGAATTGAATAGAATTGAATAGAATTGAATAGAATTGAATAGAATTGAATAGATTGAATAGAATTGAATAGAATTGAATAGAATTGAATAGAATTGAATAGAATTGAATAGAATTGAATAGAATTGAATAGAATTGAATAGAATTGAATAGAATTGAATAGAATTGAATAGAATTGAATAGAATTGAATAGAATTGAATAGAATTGAATAGAATTGAATAGAATTGAATAGAATTGAATAGATTGAATAGAATTGAATAGAATTGAATAGAATTGAATAGAATTGAATAGAATTGAATAGAATTGAATAGAATTGAATAGAATTGAATAGAATTGAATAGAATTGAATAGAATTGAATAGAATTGAATAGAATTGAATAGAATTGAATAGAATTGAATAGAATTGAATAGAATTGAATAGAATTGAATAGAATTGAATAGAATTGAATAGAATTGAATAGAATTGAATAGAATTGAATAGAATTGAATAGAATTGAATAGAATTGAATAGAATTGAATAGAATTGAATAGAATTGAATAGAATTGAATAGAATTGAATAGAATTGAATAGAATTGAATAGAATTGAATAGAATTGAATAGAATTGAATAGAATTGAATAGAATTGAATAGAATTGAATAGAATTGAATAGAATTGAATAGAATTGAATAGAATTGAATAGAATTGAATAGAATTGAATAGAATTGAATAGAATTGAATAGAATTGAATAGAATTGAATAGAATTGAATAGAATTGAATAGAATTGAATAGAATTGAATAGAATTGAATAGAATTGAATAGAACTTGAATAGAATTGAATAGAATTGAATAGAATTGAATAGAATTGAATAGAATTGAATAGAATTGAATAGAATTGAATAGAATTGAATAGAATTGAATAGAATTGAATAGAATTGAATAGAATTGAATAGAATTGAATAGAATTGAATAGAATTGAATAGAATTGAATAGAATTGAATAGAATTGAATAGAATTGAATAGAATTGAATAGAATTGAATAGAATTGAATAGAATTGAATAGAATTGAATAGAATTGAATAGAATTGAATAGAATTGAATAGAATTGAATAGAATTGAATAGAATTGAATAGAATTGAATAGAATTGAATAGAATTGAATAGAATTGAATAGAATTGAATAGAATTGAATAGAATTGAATAGAATTGAATAGAATTGAATAGAATTGAATAGAATTGAATAGAATTGAATAGAATTGAATAGAATTGAATAGAATTGAATAGAATTGAATAGAATTGAATAGAATTGAATAGAATTGAATAGAATTGAATAGAATTGAATAGAATTGAATAGAATTGAATAGAATTGAATAGAATTGAATAGAATTGAATAGAATTGAATAGAATTGAATAGAATTGAATAGAATTGAATAGAATTGAATAGAATTGAATAGAATTGAATAGAATTGAATAGAATTGAATAGAATTGAATAGAATTGAATAGAATTGAATAGAATTGAATAGAATTGAATAGAATTGAATAGAATTGAATAGAATTGAATAGAATTGAATAGAATTGAATAGAATTGAATAGAATTGAATAGAATTGAATAGAATTGAATAGAATTGAATAGAATTGAATAGAATTGAATAGAATTGAATAGAATTGAATAGAATTGAATAGAATTGAATAGAATTGAATAGAATTGAATAGAATTGAATAGAATTGAATAGAATTGAATAGAATTGAATAGAATTGAATAGAATTGAATAGAATTGAATAGAATTGAATAGAATTGAATAGAATTGAATAGAATTGAATAGAATTGAATAGAATTGAATAGAATTGAATAGAATTGAATAGAATTGAATAGAATTGAATAGAATTGAATAGAATTGAATAGAATTGAATAGAATTGAATAGAATTGAATAGAATTGAATAGAATTGAATAAATTGAATAGAATTGAATAGAATTGAATAGAATTGAATAGAATTGAATAGAATTGAATAGAATTGAATAGAATTGAATAGAATTGAATAGAATTGAATAGAATTGAATAGAATTGAATAGAATTGAATAGAATTGAATAGAATTGAATAGAATTGAATAGAATTGAATAGAATTGAATAGAATTGAATAGAATTGAATAGAATTGAATAGAATTGAATAGAATTGAATAGAATTGAATAGAATTGAATAGAATTGAATAGAATTGAATAGAATTGAATAGAATTGAATAGAATTGAATAGAATTGAATAGAATTGAATAGAATTGAATAGAATTGAATAGAATTGAATAGAATTGAATAGAATTGAATAGAATTGAATAGAATTGAATAGAATTGAATAGAATTGAATAGAATTGAAAGAATTGAATAGAATTGAATAGAATTGAATAGAATTGAATAGAATTGAATAGAATTGAATAGAATTGAATAGAATTGAATAGAATTGAATAGAATTGAATAGAATTGAATAGAATTGAATAGAATTGAATAGAATTGAATAGAATTGAATAGAATTGAATAGAATTGAATAGAATTGAATAGAATTGAATAGAATTGAATAGAATTGAATAGAATTGAATAGAATTGAATAGAATTGAATAGAATTGAATAGAATTGAATAGAATTGAATAGAATTGAATAGAATTGAATAGAATTGAATAGAATTGAATAGAATTGAATAGAATTGAATAGAATTGAATAGAATTGAATAGAATTGAATAGAATTGAATAGAATTGAATAGAATTGAATAGAATTGAATAGAATTGAATAGAATTGAATAGAATTGAATAGAATTGAATAGAATTGAATAGAATTGAATAGAATTGAATAGAATTGAATAGAATTGAATAGAATTGAATAGAATTGAATAGAATTGAATAGAATTGAATAGAATTGAATAGAATTGAATAGAATTGAATAGAATTGAATAGAATTGAATAGAATTGAATAGAATTGAATAGAATTGAATAGAATTGAATAGAATTGAATAGAATTGAATAGAATTGAATAGAATTGAATAGAATTGAATAGAATTGAATAGAATTGAATAGAATTGAATAGAATTGAATAGAATTGAATAGAATTGAATAGAATTGAATAGAATTGAATAGAATTGAATAGAATTGAATAGAATTGAATAGAATTGAATAGAATTGAATAGAATTGAATAGAATTGAATAGAATTGAATAGAATTGAATAGAATTGAATAGAATTGAATAGAATTGAATAGAATTGAATAGAATTGAATAGAATTGAATAGAATTGAATAGAATTGAATAGAATTGAATAGAATTGAATAGAATTGAATAGAATTGAATAGAATTGAATAGAATTGAATAGAATTGAATAGAATTGAATAGAATTGAATAGAATTGAATAGAATTGAATAGAATTGAATAGAATTGAATAGAATTGAATAGAATTGAATAGAATTGAATAGAATTGAATAGAATTGAATAGAATTGAATAGAATTGAATAGAATTGAATAGAATTGAATAGAATTGAATAGAATTGAATAGAATTGAATAGAATTGAATAGAATTGAATAGAATTGAATAGAATTGAATAGAATTGAATAGAATTGAATAGAATTGAATAGAATTGAATAGAATTGAATAGAATTGAATAGAATTGAATAGAATTGAATAGAATTGAATAGAATTGAATAGAATTGAATAGAATTGAATAGAATTGAATAGAATTGAATAGAATTGAATAGAATTGAATAGAATTGAATAGAATTGAATAGAATTGAATAGAATTGAATAGAATTGAATAGAATTGAATAGAATTGAATAGAATTGAATAGAATTGAATAGAATTGAATAGAATTGAATAGAATTGAATAGAATTGAATAGAATTGAATAGAATTGAATAGAATTGAATAGAATTGAATAGAATTGAATAGAATTGAATAGAATTGAATAGAATTGAATAGAATTGAATAGAATTGAATAGAATTGAATAGAATTGAATAGAATTGAATAGAATTGAATAGAATTGAATAGAATTGAATAGAATTGAATAGAATTGAATAGAATTGAATAGAATTGAATAGAATTGAATAGAATTGAATAGAATTGAATAGAATTGAATAGAATTGAATAGAATTGAATAGAATTGAATAGAATTGAATAGAATTGAATAGAATTGAATAGAATTGAATAGAATTGAATAGAATTGAATAGAATTGAATAGAATTGAATAGAATTGAATAGAATTGAATAGAATTGAATAGAATTGAATAGAATTGAATAGAATTGAATAGAATTGAATAGAATTGAATAGAATTGAATAGAATTGAATAGAATTGAATAGAATTGAATAGAATTGAATAGAATTGAATAGAATTGAATAGAATTGAATAGAATTGAATAGAATTGAATAGAATTGAATAGAATTGAATAGAATTGAATAGAATTGAATAGAATTGAATAGAATTGAATAGAATTGAATAGAATTGAATAGAATTGAATAGAATTGAATAGAATTGAATAGAATTGAATAGAATTGAATAGAATTGAATAGAATTGAATAGAATTGAATAGAATTGAATAGAATTGAATAGAATTGAATAGAATTGAATAGAATTGAATAGAATTGAATAGAATTGAATAGAATTGAATAGAATTGAATAGAATTGAATAGAATTGAATAGAATTGAATAGAATTGAATAGAATTGAATAGAATTGAATAGAATTGAATAGAATTGAATAGAATTGAATAGAATTGAATAGAATTGAATAGAATTGAATAGAATTGAATAGAATTGAATAGAATTGAATAGAATTGAATAGAATTGAATAGAATTGAATAGAATTGAATAGAATTGAATAGAATTGAATAGAATTGAATAGAATTGAATAGAATTGAATAGAATTGAATAGAATTGAATAGAATTGAATAGAATTGAATAGAATTGAATAGAATTGAATAGAATTGAATAGAATTGAATAGAATTGAATAGAATTGAATAGAATTGAATAGAATTGAATAGAATTGAATAGAATTGAATAGAATTGAATAGAATTGAATAGAATTGAATAGAATTGAATAGAATTGAATAGAATTGAATAGAATTGAATAGAATTGAATAGAATTGAATAGAATTGAATAGAATTGAATAGAATTGAATAGAATTGAATAGAATTGAATAGAATTGAATAGAATTGAATAGAATTGAATAGAATTGAATAGAATTGAATAGAATTGAATAGAATTGAATAGAATTGAATAGAATTGAATAGAATTGAATAGAATTGAATAGAATTGAATAGAATTGAATAGAATTGAATAGAATTGAATAGAATTGAATAGAATTGAATAGAATTGAATAGAATTGAATAGAATTGAATAGAATTGAATAGAATTGAATAGAATTGAATAGAATTGAATAGAATTGAATAGAATTGAATAGAATTGAATAGAATTGAATAGAATTGAATAGAATTGAATAGAATTGAATAGAATTGAATAGAATTGAATAGAATTGAATAGAATTGAATAGAATTGAATAGAATTGAATAGAATTGAATAGAATTGAATAGAATTGAATAGAATTGAATAGAATTGAATAGAATTGAATAGAATTGAATAGAATTGAATAGAATTGAATAGAATTGAATAGAATTGAATAGAATTGAATAGAATTGAATAGAATTGAATAGAATTGAATAGAATTGAATAGAATTGAATAGAATTGAATAGAATTGAATAGAATTGAATAGAATTGAATAGAATTGAATAGAATTGAATAGAATTGAATAGAATTGAATAGAATTGAATAGAATTGAATAGAATTGAATAGAATTGAATAGAATTGAATAGAATTGAATAGAATTGAATAGAATTGAATAGAATTGAATAGAATTGAATAGAATTGAATAGAATTGAATAGAATTGAATAGAATTGAATAGAATTGAATAGAATTGAATAGAATTGAATAGAATTGAATAGAATTGAATAGAATTGAATAGAATTGAATAGAATTGAATAGAATTGAATAGAATTGAATAGAATTGAATAGAATTGAATAGAATTGAATAGAATTGAATAGAATTGAATAGAATTGAATAGAATTGAATAGAATTGAATAGAATTGAATAGAATTGAATAGAATTGAATAGAATTGAATAGAATTGAATAGAATTGAATAGAATTGAATAGAATTGAATAGAATTGAATAGAATTGAATAGAATTGAATAGAATTGAATAGAATTGAATAGAATTGAATAGAATTGAATAGAATTGAATAGAATTGAATAGAATTGAATAGAATTGAATAGAATTGAATAGAATTGAATAGAATTGAATAGAATTGAATAGAATTGAATAGAATTGAATAGAATTGAATAGAATTGAATAGAATTGAATAGAATTGAATAGAATTGAATAGAATTGAATAGAATTGAATAGAATTGAATAGAATTGAATAGAATTGAATAGAATTGAATAGAATTGAATAGAATTGAATAGAATTGAATAGAATTGAATAGAATTGAATAGAATTGAATAGAATTGAATAGAATTGAATAGAATTGAATAGAATTGAATAGAATTGAATAGAATTGAATAGAATTGAATAGAATTGAATAGAATTGAATAGAATTGAATAGAATTGAATAGAATTGAATAGAATTGAATAGAATTGAATAGAATTGAATAGAATTGAATTGAATAGAATTGAATAGAATTGAATAGAATTGAATAGAATTGAATAGAATTGAATAGAATTGAATAGAATTGAATAGAATTGAATAGAATTGAATAGAATTGAATAGAATTGAATAGAATTGAATAGAATTGAATAGAATTGAATAGAATTGAATAGAATTGAATAGAATTGAATAGAATTGAATAGAATTGAATAGAATTGAATAGAATTGAATAGAATTGAATAGAATTGAATAGAATTGAATAGAATTGAATAGAATTGAATAGAATTGAATAGAATTGAATAGAATTGAATAGAATTGAATAGAATTGAATAGAATTGAATAGAATTGAATAGAATTGAATAGAATTGAATAGAATTGAATAGAATTGAATAGAATTGAATAGAATTGAATAGAATTGAATAGAATTGAATAGAATTGAATAGAATTGAATAGAATTGAATAGAATTGAATAGAATTGAATAGAATTGAATAGAATTGAATAGAATTGAATAGAATTGAATAGAATTGAATAGAATTGAATAGAATTGAATAGAATTGAATAGAATTGAATAGAATTGAATAGAATTGAATAGAATTGAATAGAATTGAATAGAATTGAATAGAATTGAATAGAATTGAATAGAATTGAATAGAATTGAATAGAATTGAATAGAATTGAATAGAATTGAATAGAATTGAATAGAATTGAATAGAATTGAATAGAATTGAATAGAATTGAATAGAATTGAATAGAATTGAATAGAATTGAATAGAATTGAATAGAATTGAATAGAATTGAATAGAATTGAATAGAATTGAATAGAATTGAATAGAATTGAATAGAATTGAATAGAATTGAATAGAATTGAATAGAATTGAATAGAATTGAATAGAATTGAATAGAATTGAATAGAATTGAATAGAATTGAATAGAATTGAATAGAATTGAATAGAATTGAATAGAATTGAATAGAATTGAATAGAATTGAATAGAATTGAATAGAATTGAATAGAATTGAATAGAATTGAATAGAATTGAATAGAATTGAATAGAATTGAATAGAATTGAATAGAATTGAATAGAATTGAATAGAATTGAATAGAATTGAATAGAATTGAATAGAATTGAATAGAATTGAATAGAATTGAATAGAATTGAATAGAATTGAATAGAATTGAATAGAATTGAATAGAATTGAATAGAATTGAATAGAATTGAATAGAATTGAATAGAATTGAATAGAATTGAATAGAATTGAATAGAATTGAATAGAATTGAATAGAATTGAATAGAATTGAATAGAATTGAATAGAATTGAATAGAATTGAATAGAATTGAATAGAATTGAATAGAATTGAATAGAATTGAATAGAATTGAATAGAATTGAATAGAATTGAATAGAATTGAATAGAATTGAATAGAATTGAATAGAATTGAATAGAATTGAATAGAATTGAATAGAATTGAATAGAATTGAATAGAATTGAATAGAATTGAATAGAATTGAATAGAATTGAATAGAATTGAATAGAATTGAATAGAATTGAATAGAATTGAATAGAATTGAATAGAATTGAATAGAATTGAATAGAATTGAATAGAATTGAATAGAATTGAATAGAATTGAATAGAATTGAATAGAATTGAATAGAATTGAATAGAATTGAATAGAATTGAATAGAATTGAATAGAATTGAATAGAATTGAATAGAATTGAATAGAATTGAATAGAATTGAATAGAATTGAATAGAATTGAATAGAATTGAATAGAATTGAATAGAATTGAATAGAATTGAATAGAATTGAATAGAATTGAATAGAATTGAATAGAATTGAATAGAATTGAATAGAATTGAATAGAATTGAATAGAATTGAATAGAATTGAATAGAATTGAATAGAATTGAATAGAATTGAATAGAATTGAATAGAATTGAATAGAATTGAATAGAATTGAATAGAATTGAATAGAATTGAATAGAATTGAATAGAATTGAATAGAATTGAATAGAATTGAATAGAATTGAATAGAATTGAATAGAATTGAATAGAATTGAATAGAATTGAATAGAATTGAATAGAATTGAATAGAATTGAATAGAATTGAATAGAATTGAATAGAATTGAATAGAATTGAATAGAATTGAATAGAATTGAATAGAATTGAATAGAATTGAATAGAATTGAATAGAATTGAATAGAATTGAATAGAATTGAATAGAATTGAATAGAATTGAATAGAATTGAATAGAATTGAATAGAATTGAATAGAATTGAATAGAATTGAATAGAATTGAATAGAATTGAATAGAATTGAATAGAATTGAATAGAATTGAATAGAATTGAATAGAATTGAATAGAATTGAATAGAATTGAATAGAATTGAATAGAATTGAATAGAATTGAATAGAATTGAATAGAATTGAATAGAATTGAATAGAATTGAATAGAATTGAATAGAATTGAATAGAATTGAATAGAATTGAATAGAATTGAATAGAATTGAATAGAATTGAATAGAATTGAATAGAATTGAATAGAATTGAATAGAATTGAATAGAATTGAATAGAATTGAATAGAATTGAATAGAATTGAATAGAATTGAATAGAATTGAATAGAATTGAATAGAATTGAATAGAATTGAATAGAATTGAATAGAATTGAATAGAATTGAATAGAATTGAATAGAATTGAATAGAATTGAATAGAATTGAATAGAATTGAATAGAATTGAATAGAATTGAATAGAATTGAATAGAATTGAATAGAATTGAATAGAATTGAATAGAATTGAATAGAATTGAATAGAATTGAATAGAATTGAATAGAATTGAATAGAATTGAATAGAATTGAATAGAATTGAATAGAATTGAATAGAATTGAATAGAATTGAATAGAATTGAATAGAATTGAATAGAATTGAATAGAATTGAATAGAATTGAATAGAATTGAATAGAATTGAATAGAATTGAATAGAATTGAATAGAATTGAATAGAATTGAATAGAATTGAATAGAATTGAATAGAATTGAATAGAATTGAATAGAATTGAATAGAATTGAATAGAATTGAATAGAATTGAATAGAATTGAATAGAATTGAATAGAATTGAATAGAATTGAATAGAATTGAATAGAATTGAATAGAATTGAATAGAATTGAATAGAATTGAATAGAATTGAATAGAATTGAATAGAATTGAATAGAATTGAATAGAATTGAATAGAATTGAATAGAATTGAATAGAATTGAATAGAATTGAATAGAATTGAATAGAATTGAATAGAATTGAATAGAATTGAATAGAATTGAATAGAATTGAATAGAATTGAATAGAATTGAATAGAATTGAATAGAATTGAATAGAATTGAATAGAATTGAATAGAATTGAATAGAATTGAATAGAATTGAATAGAATTGAATAGAATTGAATAGAATTGAATAGAATTGAATAGAATTGAATAGAATTGAATAGAATTGAATAGAATTGAATAGAATTGAATAGAATTGAATAGAATTGAATAGAATTGAATAGAATTGAATAGAATTGAATAGAATTGAATAGAATTGAATAGAATTGAATAGAATTGAATAGAATTGAATAGAATTGAATAGAATTGAATAGAATTGAATAGAATTGAATAGAATTGAATAGAATTGAATAGAATTGAATAGAATTGAATAGAATTGAATAGAATTGAATAGAATTGAATAGAATTGAATAGAATTGAATAGAATTGAATAGAATTGAATAGAATTGAATAGAATTGAATAGAATTGAATAGAATTGAATAGAATTGAATAGAATTGAATAGAATTGAATAGAATTGAATAGAATTGAATAGAATTGAATAGAATTGAATAGAATTGAATAGAATTGAATAGAATTGAATAGAATTGAATAGAATTGAATAGAATTGAATAGAATTGAATAGAATTGAATAGAATTGAATAGAATTGAATAGAATTGAATAGAATTGAATAGAATTGAATAGAATTGAATAGAATTGAATAGAATTGAATAGAATTGAATAGAATTGAATAGAATTGAATAGAATTGAATAGAATTGAATAGAATTGAATAGAATTGAATAGAATTGAATAGAATTGAATAGAATTGAATAGAATTGAATAGAATTGAATAGAATTGAATAGAATTGAATAGAATTGAATAGAATTGAATAGAATTGAATAGAATTGAATAGAATTGAATAGAATTGAATAGAATTGAATAGAATTGAATAGAATTGAATAGAATTGAATAGAATTGAATAGAATTGAATAGAATTGAATAGAATTGAATAGAATTGAATAGAATTGAATAGAATTGAATAGAATTGAATAGAATTGAATAGAATTGAATAGAATTGAATAGAATTGAATAGAATTGAATAGAATTGAATAGAATTGAATAGAATTGAATAGAATTGAATAGAATTGAATAGAATTGAATAGAATTGAATAGAATTGAATAGAATTGAATAGAATTGAATAGAATTGAATAGAATTGAATAGAATTGAATAGAATTGAATAGAATTGAATAGAATTGAATAGAATTGAATAGAATTGAATAGAATTGAATAGAATTGAATAGAATTGAATAGAATTGAATAGAATTGAATAGAATTGAATAGAATTGAATAGAATTGAATAGAATTGAATAGAATTGAATAGAATTGAATAGAATTGAATAGAATTGAATAGAATTGAATAGAATTGAATAGAATTGAATAGAATTGAATAGAATTGAATAGAATTGAATAGAATTGAATAGAATTGAATAGAATTGAATAGAATTGAATAGAATTGAATAGAATTGAATAGAATTGAATAGAATTGAATAGAATTGAATAGAATTGAATAGAATTGAATAGAATTGAATAGAATTGAATAGAATTGAATAGAATTGAATAGAATTGAATAGAATTGAATAGAATTGAATAGAATTGAATAGAATTGAATAGAATTGAATAGAATTGAATAGAATTGAATAGAATTGAATAGAATTGAATAGAATTGAATAGAATTGAATAGAATTGAATAGAATTGAATAGAATTGAATAGAATTGAATAGAATTGAATAGAATTGAATAGAATTGAATAGAATTGAATAGAATTGAATAGAATTGAATAGAATTGAATAGAATTGAATAGAATTGAATAGAATTGAATAGAATTGAATAGAATTGAATAGAATTGAATAGAATTGAATAGAATTGAATAGAATTGAATAGAATTGAATAGAATTGAATAGAATTGAATAGAATTGAATAGAATTGAATAGAATTGAATAGAATTGAATAGAATTGAATAGAATTGAATAGAATTGAATAGAATTGAATAGAATTGAATAGAATTGAATAGAATTGAATAGAATTGAATAGAATTGAATAGAATTGAATAGAATTGAATAGAATTGAATAGAATTGAATAGAATTGAATAGAATTGAATAGAATTGAATAGAATTGAATAGAATTGAATAGAATTGAATAGAATTGAATAGAATTGAATAGAATTGAATAGAATTGAATAGAATTGAATAGAATTGAATAGAATTGAATAGAATTGAATAGAATTGAATAGAATTGAATAGAATTGAATAGAATTGAATAGAATTGAATAGAATTGAATAGAATTGAATAGAATTGAATAGAATTGAATAGAATTGAATAGAATTGAATAGAATTGAATAGAATTGAATAGAATTGAATAGAATTGAATAGAATTGAATAGAATTGAATAGAATTGAATAGAATTGAATAGAATTGAATAGAATTGAATAGAATTGAATAGAATTGAATAGAATTGAATAGAATTGAATAGAATTGAATAGAATTGAATAGAATTGAATAGAATTGAATAGAATTGAATAGAATTGAATAGAATTGAATAGAATTGAATAGAATTGAATAGAATTGAATAGAATTGAATAGAATTGAATAGAATTGAATAGAATTGAATAGAATTGAATAGAATTGAATAGAATTGAATAGAATTGAATAGAATTGAATAGAATTGAATAGAATTGAATAGAATTGAATAGAATTGAATAGAATTGAATAGAATTGAATAGAATTGAATAGAATTGAATAGAATTGAATAGAATTGAATAGAATTGAATAGAATTGAATAGAATTGAATAGAATTGAATAGAATTGAATAGAATTGAATAGAATTGAATAGAATTGAATAGAATTGAATAGAATTGAATAGAATTGAATAGAATTGAATAGAATTGAATAGAATTGAATAGAATTGAATAGAATTGAATAGAATTGAATAGAATTGAATAGAATTGAATAGAATTGAATAGAATTGAATAGAATTGAATAGAATTGAATAGAATTGAATAGAATTGAATAGAATTGAATAGAATTGAATAGAATTGAATAGAATTGAATAGAATTGAATAGAATTGAATAGAATTGAATAGAATTGAATAGAATTGAATAGAATTGAATAGAATTGAATAGAATTGAATAGAATTGAATAGAATTGAATAGAATTGAATAGAATTGAATAGAATTGAATAGAATTGAATAGAATTGAATAGAATTGAATAGAATTGAATAGAATTGAATAGAATTGAATAGAATTGAATAGAATTGAATAGAATTGAATAGAATTGAATAGAATTGAATAGAATTGAATAGAATTGAATAGAATTGAATAGAATTGAATAGAATTGAATAGAATTGAATAGAATTGAATAGAATTGAATAGAATTGAATAGAATTGAATAGAATTGAATAGAATTGAATAGAATTGAATAGAATTGAATAGAATTGAATAGAATTGAATAGAATTGAATAGAATTGAATAGAATTGAATAGAATTGAATAGAATTGAATAGAATTGAATAGAATTGAATAGAATTGAATAGAATTGAATAGAATTGAATAGAATTGAATAGAATTGAATAGAATTGAATAGAATTGAATAGAATTGAATAGAATTGAATAGAATTGAATAGAATTGAATAGAATTGAATAGAATTGAATAGAATTGAATAGAATTGAATAGAATTGAATAGAATTGAATAGAATTGAATAGAATTGAATAGAATTGAATAGAATTGAATAGAATTGAATAGAATTGAATAGAATTGAATAGAATTGAATAGAATTGAATAGAATTGAATAGAATTGAATAGAATTGAATAGAATTGAATAGAATTGAATAGAATTGAATAGAATTGAATAGAATTGAATAGAATTGAATAGAATTGAATAGAATTGAATAGAATTGAATAGAATTGAATAGAATTGAATAGAATTGAATAGAATTGAATAGAATTGAATAGAATTGAATAGAATTGAATAGAATTGAATAGAATTGAATAGAATTGAATAGAATTGAATAGAATTGAATAGAATTGAATAGAATTGAATAGAATTGAATAGAATTGAATAGAATTGAATAGAATTGAATAGAATTGAATAGAATTGAATAGAATTGAATAGAATTGAATAGAATTGAATAGAATTGAATAGAATTGAATAGAATTGAATAGAATTGAATAGAATTGAATAGAATTGAATAGAATTGAATAGAATTGAATAGAATTGAATAGAATTGAATAGAATTGAATAGAATTGAATAGAATTGAATAGAATTGAATAGAATTGAATAGAATTGAATAGAATAGAATTGAATAGAATTGAATAGAATTGAATAGAATTGAATAGAATTGAATAGAATTGAATAGAATTGAATAGAATTGAATAGAATTGAATAGAATTGAATAGAATTGAATAGAATTGAATAGAATTGAATAGAATGAATTGAATAGAATTGAATAGAATTGAATAGAATTGAATAGAATTGAATAGAATTGAATAGAATTGAATAGAATTGAATAGAATTGAATAGAATTGAATAGAATTGAATAGAATTGAATAGAATTGAATAGAATTGAATAGAATTGAATAGAATTGAATAGAATTGAATAGAATTGAATAGAATTGAATAGAATTGAATAGAATTGAATAGAATTGAATAGAATTGAATAGAATTGAATAGAATTGAATAGAATTGAATAGAATTGAATAGAATTGAATAGAATTGAATAGAATTGAATAGAATTGAATAGAATTGAATAGAATTGAATAGAATTGAATAGAATTGAATAGAATTGAATAGAATTGAATAGAATTGAATAGAATTGAATAGAATTGAATAGAATTGAATAGAATTGAATAGAATTGAATAGAATTGAATAGAATTGAATAGAATTGAATAGAATTGAATAGAATTGAATAGAATTGAATAGAATTGAATAGAATTGAATAGAATTGAATAGAATTGAATAGAATTGAATAGAATTGAATAGAATTGAATAGAATTGAATAGAATTGAATAGAATTGAATAGAATTGAATAGAATTGAATAGAATTGAATAGAATTGAATAGAATTGAATAGAATTGAATAGAATTGAATAGAATTGAATAGAATTGAATAGAATTGAATAGAATTGAATAGAATTGAATAGAATTGAATAGAATTGAATAGAATTGAATAGAATTGAATAGAATTGAATAGAATTGAATAGAATTGAATAGAATTGAATAGAATTGAATAGAATTGAATAGAATTGAATAGAATTGAATAGAATTGAATAGAATTGAATAGAATTGAATAGAATTGAATAGAATTGAATAGAATTGAATAGAATTGAATAGAATTGAATAGAATTGAATAGAATTGAATAGAATTGAATAGAATTGAATAGAATTGAATAGAATTGAATAGAATTGAATAGAATTGAATAGAATTGAATAGAATTGAATAGAATTGAATAGAATTGAATAGAATTGAATAGAATTGAATAGAATTGAATAGAATTGAATAGAATTGAATAGAATTGAATAGAATTGAATAGAATTGAATAGAATTGAATAGAATTGAATAGAATTGAATAGAATTGAATAGAATTGAATAGAATTGAATAGAATTGAATAGAATTGAATAGAATTGAATAGAATTGAATAGAATTGAATAGAATTGAATAGAATTGAATAGAATTGAATAGAATTGAATAGAATTGAATAGAATTGAATAGAATTGAATAGAATTGAATAGAATTGAATAGAATTGAATAGAATTGAATAGAATTGAATAGAATTGAATAGAATTGAATAGAATTGAATAGAATTGAATAGAATTGAATAGAATTGAATAGAATTGAATAGAATTGAATAGAATTGAATAGAATTGAATAGAATTGAATAGAATTGAATAGAATTGAATAGAATTGAATAGAATTGAATAGAATTGAATAGAATTGAATAGAATTGAATAGAATTGAATAGAATTGAATAGAATTGAATAGAATTGAATAGAATTGAATAGAATTGAATAGAATTGAATAGAATTGAATAGAATTGAATAGAATTGAATAGAATTGAATAGAATTGAATAGAATTGAATAGAATTGAATAGAATTGAATAGAATTGAATAGAATTGAATAGAATTGAATAGAATTGAATAGAATTGAATAGAATTGAATAGAATTGAATAGAATTGAATAGAATTGAATAGAATTGAATAGAATTGAATAGAATTGAATAGAATTGAATAGAATTGAATAGAATTGAATAGAATTGAATAGAATTGAATAGAATTGAATAGAATTGAATAGAATTGAATAGAATTGAATAGAATTGAATAGAATTGAATAGAATTGAATAGAATTGAATAGAATTGAATAGAATTGAATAGAATTGAATAGAATTGAATAGAATTGAATAGAATTGAATAGAATTGAATAGAATTGAATAGAATTGAATAGAATTGAATAGAATTGAATAGAATTGAATAGAATTGAATAGAATTGAATAGAATTGAATAGAATTGAATAGAATTGAATAGAATTGAATAGAATTGAATAGAATTGAATAGAATTGAATAGAATTGAATAGAATTGAATAGAATTGAATAGAATTGAATAGAATTGAATAGAATTGAATAGAATTGAATAGAATTGAATAGAATTGAATAGAATTGAATAGAATTGAATAGAATTGAATAGAATTGAATAGAATTGAATAGAATTGAATAGAATTGAATAGAATTGAATAGAATTGAATAGAATTGAATAGAATTGAATAGAATTGAATAGAATTGAATAGAATTGAATAGAATTGAATAGAATTGAATAGAATTGAATAGAATTGAATAGAATTGAATAGAATTGAATAGAATTGAATAGAATTGAATAGAATTGAATAGAATTGAATAGAATTGAATAGAATTGAATAGAATTGAATAGAATTGAATAGAATTGAATAGAATTGAATAGAATTGAATAGAATTGAATAGAATTGAATAGAATTGAATAGAATTGAATAGAATTGAATAGAATTGAATAGAATTGAATAGAATTGAATAGAATTGAATAGAATTGAATAGAATTGAATAGAATTGAATAGAATTGAATAGAATTGAATAGAATTGAATAGAATTGAATAGAATTGAATAGAATTGAATAGAATTGAATAGAATTGAATAGAATTGAATAGAATTGAATAGAATTGAATAGAATTGAATAGAATTGAATAGAATTGAATAGAATTGAATAGAATTGAATAGAATTGAATAGAATTGAATAGAATTGAATAGAATTGAATAGAATTGAATAGAATTGAATAGAATTGAATAGAATTGAATAGAATTGAATAGAATTGAATAGAATTGAATAGAATTGAATAGAATTGAATAGAATTGAATAGAATTGAATAGAATTGAATAGAATTGAATAGAATTGAATAGAATTGAATAGAATTGAATAGAATTGAATAGAATTGAATAGAATTGAATAGAATTGAATAGAATTGAATAGAATTGAATAGAATTGAATAGAATTGAATAGAATTGAATAGAATTGAATAGAATTGAATAGAATTGAATAGAATTGAATAGAATTGAATAGAATTGAATAGAATTGAATAGAATTGAATAGAATTGAATAGAATTGAATAGAATTGAATAGAATTGAATAGAATTGAATAGAATTGAATAGAATTGAATAGAATTGAATAGAATTGAATAGAATTGAATAGAATTGAATAGAATTGAATAGAATTGAATAGAATTGAATAGAATTGAATAGAATTGAATAGAATTGAATAGAATTGAATAGAATTGAATAGAATTGAATAGAATTGAATAGAATTGAATAGAATTGAATAGAATTGAATAGAATTGAATAGAATTGAATAGAATTGAATAGAATTGAATAGAATTGAATAGAATTGAATAGAATTGAATAGAATTGAATAGAATTGAATAGAATTGAATAGAATTGAATAGAATTGAATAGAATTGAATAGAATTGAATAGAATTGAATAGAATTGAATAGAATTGAATAGAATTGAATAGAATTGAATAGAATTGAATAGAATTGAATAGAATTGAATAGAATTGAATAGAATTGAATAGAATTGAATAGAATTGAATAGAATTGAATAGAATTGAATAGAATTGAATAGAATTGAATAGAATTGAATAGAATTGAATAGAATTGAATAGAATTGAATAGAATTGAATAGAATTGAATAGAATTGAATAGAATTGAATAGAATTGAATAGAAT
>CAWZZZ010000133.1:0-32500 GCA_963966595.1 Physocephala rufipes
ATATATATATATATATATATATATATATATATATATATATATATATATATATATATATATATATATATATATATATATATATATATATATATATATATATATATATATATATATATATATATATATATATATATATATATATATATATATATATATATATATATATATATATATATATATATATATATATATATATATATATATATATATATATATATATATATATATATATATATATATATATATATATATATATATATATATATATATATATATATATATATATATATATATATATATATATATATATATATATATATATATATATATATATATATATATATATATATATATATATATATATATATATATATATATATATATATATATATATATATATATATATATATATATATATATATATATATATATATATATATATATATATATATATATATATATATATATATATATATATATATATATATATATATATATATATATATATATATATATATATATATATATATATATATATATATATATATATATATATATATATGGGAACGCTCCCAAAGCAACGACTTATGACTAGAAGTGGACGGATTTACTAAACATTCAGACTTCATACAACCCTGACTGTCAGACTGAAATCGGACGAGAACTTACCCTGTGTAACAAGCCATCAAGCATGAATAAGATAGATGTAGAGAAAAGGGTAGATAAAAAGCGACCGCCAAGCCGTTAAGATCGACATTTTGATTTTCGCTCATAAGTAAGCAATAAATTTGTATCAAATAAATCGAAGGAATTTAATAAAAAGGAAAACGTGTTTCAATCCTGGACGAACCCCACAAATTGGTGTTAGAAGTGGGATATAAGTGAATTTATGATATATTCGCTTGTAAGAAGGTACAAGAAAAGCCGCAGTATCGCCCTCGCGGTTACGAAAGACAATTGCAGTTTTTGGCGGAGCGCTGAAGTTTTCGAAGTTTTGCATTCCATTTCCAAAGTTTTCGAAGTTCTCCATTTTGGTTTGTCCGCTGTTCTTCGGCACGCAGTTGGTACGATAAAGGCGCATCATCGCCCGCGTGGTTACGAAAGGTAAGGCATTGTATCGACGGGAATTTCTGGAATATTCGCTTGTGTGCTGTGTATTTTGGCGAAGCGCTGCAGACGGTGACAGCGAAAGTTTTCGCAGTCCTCCATTTTGATTTTGTTCGCTGTTCTTCTACACGCAGAAAATACACGAAAAAAGGCGCAGCATCGCCGGTTTGGTCGCGAAAAGTAAAGCACCGTTAATGTTAAGTGAAATATTAGAACTATATCCAATTTCTCTAACTATTGAAAAGAATTCATCCTTATTCGTCATAATAAATATTTTTTTTTTGTATGAAAAATGGAATTATATGAAAGACGGTATAACGATGTCAGATGTAATCAAAGTCTCAAGGATTTTATGTGTTGCATTGTTCAATAATAACTGATTTTTGTACTAAAAGCAATATCTGTATGTGAAGTCAAAATTATTTAATACGAAGCGAGATCTAACTAAATTTCCGAATGTAGTATCTGCTACATTGTTTTATAATCACTGATTTTGTATTATAAGCAACCTTTGTATGTAAAGTTGAAATTATTTAAGGCGGTATAAGCACACAATGTCGTATCTGTTACATTGTTTTATAATCACTGATTTTGTATTATAAGCAACCTTTGTATGTAAAGTTGAAATTATTTAAGGCGGTATAAGCAAACAAAGTTGTATCTGTTACATTGTTCGACAATCATTCAGATTTTAGTAGACAGACATGGAGCGTAAACAGATTCTTAGTATGAGTATTGCCTCATTGAAGTTAGAATTATCCAGGTTAGGTTTACCAATAACGGGACGTAAGCTTACGCTACAAGACCGACTGTTGGAGCATTTTGGGCTGAACGCGGATGAAGAGGATGAATCTTTGTATGACGACGCTGGGAGCTCTCGCAGCGAAGCTGCACCCGAAACAACACCAGTGGTCGAACGTTCGACTTTTACTCTTCGCGACATAGAAGATGCGTTGACGTCTTTTTCGGGCACAGGCCAGCCCAGCATAGAGCAATGGCTAGAAGATTTTGAGGATAACGCAACAACAGTAAAGTGGAATGATCTACAATGTTACGTTTATGCAAAGCAACTGCTAAAAGGGGGTGCGAAATTATTCGTTCGATGCCAGAACGGCATTAACAGCTGGCGCTCGCTAAAGCAAGCACTGAAGGAAGAATTCGGAACAAAACTGTCATCGTTAGAAGTGCATCGGCTGCTTCAGAATCGTCGAAAGCGACAAGGAGAAGATTGCCGCGAATATTTGTACACCTTAATGGAGATCGCGAAACCTCTCAACTTAGATGATGTCAGCGTAATTGAATATTTTATCGAAGGTATACCAGACAGCCGAATAAATAAAGCGAATCTTTACCAGGCCAAAAATATTCGCGAATTAAAAGATCAAATTCTGGTGTATGAAAAAATAAAAGTTAGTAAGTTCCATTCTACGAATACAAACGGTCAATTATTATCCTCGAGCAAAAACACGGTAAAAGAAACGCGTAAGCACTGCTATACTTGCGGCGATAGCGCTCATTTGGCCCGGAACTGCCCACAAAAACAAATGAAATGTTTTAGATGTGGAGTACAAGGCCACCGTGCATCGGAATGTATTAGAAATGATGGCCGTATTAAGTTGGAGAAGAGCAATATAAACATGTTATCTAGAAAACACTACGGAGCGCCGAAACCTAAAAATAATATTGATCTGATTTTCGAGGAAATTATAATAAACAATCAGTTTGTCTCCGCTCTTATCGATACCGGCTGTGATTTGTGTCTGATGAGGTACGACACACTGCTGAGAGTTAGTGATTTTGAACTGAACAATGACAAAAGACGTTTGACACGGGTTGGCGGATTCGAACTGGTGACACTGGGTAGTTTTACAGCCAACACGACAATTAGCGGTACGGAACTAAATTTGACATTCCATGTAGTAAAGGAATGCGATATCAATTTTGCTGCTGTCATCGGTAATAGCATCCTAGAATTCGTTAATATTGAAATTAGGCAAGACGGTTTCAAATTAAGACTGAAGCAAATTGTCGAAAATGTTGAAGTCAGTGCGCCCGGAGAAAAAATTGATAATGAGAGTAACTACCAACCGAAGGAAGAGTTCGAAGATTTGTGGCTAATGGCTGCTACAGACACTACAAAGGAATTAGATGTAGACCTGCCTCACCTGAGGGGAAGTCACTTCGCAACTGTTAAGGCGATGATTGAAACATACAACTCGAAGAAGAATTTAAGTTCACCTGTGGAAATGAAGATTCTCCTGTCAGATGATGTCCCTGTGTATGAGCGACCTAGACGTGCTTCATACGCCGACAAGTGTATAGTGGCCGAGCAAATCGCTGAATGGCTGCACAACGGAATCATACGCCCTAGTACGTCCGAATATGCATCGCCTGTGGTACTCGTATCGAAGAAGAATGGAAGCAAGAGGTTATGCTGCGACTACAGACGTTTAAACAAGAAGATTATCAGAGACAACTTCCCCATGCCACTGATTGACGACGTCCTCGAACGATTGCAAGGAGGTAAAGTGTTTACAACAATTGATCTAGCCAACGGATTTTTCCATGTCCCAGTGGAGGAAAATTCACGCAAGTACACAGCATTCGTAACTCATGAAGGACAATACGAGTTTCTCTACGTTCCATTTGGAATTTCGAACTCTCCCGCGATATTTTCACGATTTATAGCAGCAGTGTTCAGGGAACTGATACAAAATGGGATTGTTATAGCATATGTGGATGATCTTATTATTCCAGCCACGGACGAGGCAGAGGGGATCCAGAAGTTGAAAACTGTACTAGAAGTAGCGGCGCTGAATGGGTTACGATTGAGATGGAGCAAATGCCAAATTTTGCGGAGGAAAGTGAATTTCCTAGGCTATATAGTGGAAGATGGGACAATTCGACCGTCTGAAGCAAAGACCAATGCAGTAAAGGAATTCC
This sequence comes from Physocephala rufipes, assembly GCA_963966595.1. Classification (NCBI taxonomy): domain Eukaryota; kingdom Metazoa; phylum Arthropoda; class Insecta; order Diptera; family Conopidae; genus Physocephala; species Physocephala rufipes. The sequence continues at coordinate 4,051 of CAWZZZ010000133.1, forward strand.
CAATTCCTATAGATCGCAAATCCCTACAACGATTCCTCGGTCTGACCTCCTACTTCAGACGATTTATCGACGTATACGCAATCGTAGCCAAACCATTATCCGACCTAATGAGAAAAGACACAAAGTTCGAATTGAAGGAAGAACACCTCGCAGCCAAATCACAATTGAAAGTAGCACTAGCTAATGCCCCACTGTTAAAGCTATACGACCCTAAGGCGATTACGGAGGTGCATGCTGACGCTTGCATGCAGGGATACGGTGCAGTACTCCTTCAGAAAAATCGCGATGACCAGCTATTTCACCCTGTAGAATACATGAGTCGCAAAACGAAGCCAGCCGAGGAAAAGTATCCATCGTACGAATTGGAAGTGTTGGCAATTATTGAGGCACTCAAGAAATGGAGAATCTACTTGATGGGAATCAAATTTAAAATAATAACCGATTGCAATGCGTTTACGATGACGCTCGAAAAGAGAGATGTACCGCTAAGAGTATCTCGCTGGGCTATTTTCATGCAAGACTTTAATTACGAGATTCAACACAGAAGTGGTTCGAAAATGAAGCATGTCGACGCCTTAAGTCGTGTTTACTGTCTGGCCATGGAGGAGGAGTTATGTCACAGAATGAGACAGGCACAGGAGCATGATGAATGGATCAAAGCCGTCACAAGTGTTCTGAAGCATGCCGAGTACGAGGACTATTATATGAAAAACGGAATACTTTATAAAGATCCTGTGAAGGAATTAGTTGTAGTTCCCACACTAATGGAGAATGAGATCATTGGTTTGGCACACAAACAAGGTCATGTTTCAGCGAAAAGGACGCAAGAATTGATCGAGCGATCATACCACATTCCCAACCTAAGTTCGAAATCAGCCAAGATAGTCAGAAACTGTGTGGAATGTATCGTTGCCAACGGAAAATCAGGAAAGAAGGAAGGATTCCTAACGACAATTCACAAAGAAGGAAGACCTCTAGGAACCTTTCATATCGATCATGTTGGACCCATGGAGTCAACCGGTAAAGGGTACAACTATATCTTTGTGGTCGTGGATGCCTTTACCAAGTTTGTATGGCTTTATCCGACGCGAAATACGGGCACAGACGCGGTATTAGATCGACTCAAAAAGCAGGCTGCTACGTTTGGAAATCCAAGGCGTATTATATCCGACAGAGGTACAGCATTTACCTCCATTGCTTTCAAAGACTACTGTGAAAGCCAAGACATACAACAACTCGTGATTGCCACAGGAGTGCCTCGAGGAAATGGACAGGTCGAGCGTATACATCAAATTATTGTGCCTATGATATCTAAACTCTGCTATCAGGATTCGAGCAACTGGTATAAACATGTAGATCGCGTTCAACAAGCTTTAAACAACACGCCGCCAAGGAGCACGAAATATTCACCGTTTAGAGTGTTAACTGAATTAGAAATGAGAACACCGGATGTACCTGAACTTCGTAAATTGTTGGAACATTTAGACCTGAAAGATCTAGACGACAAGCGCGAAAAAATAAGAAAACAAGCACAGGAAAATATAGAGAAAATACAACAGGAAAATCGGAAGTATTATAATTTGAAGCGAAAGAATGAAAAGACCTACGAAGTGGGCGACTTGGTAGCTATTAAACGAACTCAGTATGGAACCGGCCTTAAACTTAAATCGAAGTTCCTTGGACCATACAAAATCACGGCCAAAATGAAGCACGGTCGATATGATGTTTCAAAAGTCGGGGATCATGAAGGCCCTAATCAGTCCACCACGGTAGCAGAGTACATGAAGAAATGGAGCCTTTCATCAGGGTCTGATGAAAACGCAGGATGGCCGAATGTGGGAACGCTCCCAACGCAACGACTTATGACTAGAAGTGGACGGATTTACTAAACATTCATACTTCATACAACCCTGACTGTCAGACTGAAATCGGACGAGAACTTACCCTGTGTAACAAGCCATCAAGCATGAATAAGATAGATGTAGAGAAAAGGGTAGATAAAAAGCGACCGCCAAGCCGTTAAGATCGACATTTTGATTTTCGCTCATAAGTAAGCAATAAATTTGTATCAAATAAATCGAAGGAATTTAATAAAAAGGAAAACGTGTTTCAATCCTGGACGAACCCCACAAATTGGTGTCAGAAGTGGGATATAAGTGAATTTATGATATATTCGCTTGTAAGAAGGTACAAGAAAAGTTCTACATTTTGGTTTGTCCGCTGTTCTTCGGCACGCAGTTGGTACGATAAAGGCGCATCATCGCCCGCGTGGTTACGAAAGGTAAGGCATTGTATCGACGGGAATTTCTGGAATATTCGCTTGTGTGCTGTGTATTTTGGCGAAGCGCTGCAGACGGTGACAGCGAAAGTTTTCGCAGTCCTCCATTTTGATTTTGTTCGCTGTTCTTCTACACGCAGAAAATACACGAAAAAAGGCGCAGCATCGCCGGTTTGGTCGCGAAAAGTAAAGCACCGTTAAAGTTAAGTGAAATATTAGAACTATATCCAATTTTTCTAACTATTGAAAAGAATTCATCCTTATTCGTCATAATAAATTTTTTTTTTGTATGAAAAATGGAATTATATGAAAGACGGTATAACGATGTCAGATGTAATCAAAGTCTCAAGGATTTTATGTGTTGCATTGTTTAATAATAACTGATTTTTGTACTAAAAGCAATATCTGTATGTGAAGTCAAAATTATTTAATACGAAGCGAGATCTAACTAAATTTCCGAATGTAGTATCTGCTACATTGTTTTATAATCACTGATTTTGTATTATAAGCAACCTTTGTATGTAAAGTTGAAATTATTTAAGGCGGTATAAGCACACAATGTCGTATCTGTTACATTGTTTTATAATCACTGATTTTGTATTATAAGCAACCTTTGTATGTAAAGTTGAAATTATTTAAGGCGGTATAAGCAAACAAAGTTGTATCTGTTACATTGTTCGACAATCATTCAGATTTTAGTAGACAGACATGGAGCGTAAACAGATTCTTAGTATGAGTATTGCCTCATTGAAGTTAGAATTATCCAGGTTAGGTTTACCAATAACGGGACGTAAGCTTACGCTACAAGACCGACTGTTGGAGCATTTTGGGCTGAACGCGGATGAAGAGGATGAATCTTTGTATGACGACGCTGGGAGCTCTCGCAGCGAAGCTTCACCCGAAACAACACCAGTGGTCGAACGTTCGACTTTTACTCTTCGCGACATAGAAGATGCGTTGACGTCTTTTTCGGGCACAGGCCAGCCCAGCATAGAGCAATGGCTAGAAGATTTTGAGGATAACGCAACAACAGTAAAGTGGAATGATCTACAATGTTACGTTTATGCAAAGCAACTGCTAAAAGGGGGTGCGAAATTATTCGTTCGATGCCAGAACGGCATTAACAGCTGGCGCTCGCTAAAGCAAGCACTGAAGGAAGAATTCGGAACAAAACTGTCATCGTTAGAAGTGCATCGGCTGCTTCAGAATCGTCGAAAGCGACAAGGAGAAGATTGCCGCGAATATTTGTACACCTTAATGGAGATCGCGAAACCTCTCAACTTAGATGATGTCAGCGTAATTGAATATTTTATCGAAGGTATACCAGACAGCCGAATAAATAAAGCGAATCTTTAGCAGGCCAAAAATATTCGCGAATTAAAAGATCAAATTCTGGTGTATGAAAAAATAAAAGTTAGTAAGTTCCATTCTACGAATACAAACGGTCAATTATTATCCTCGAGCAAAAACACGGTAAAAGAAACGCGTAAGAACTGCTATACTTGCGGCGATAGCGCTCATTTGGCCCGGAACTGCCCACAAAAACAAATGAAATGTTTTAGATGTGGAAGGACACCGTGCATCGGAATGTATTAGAAATGATGGCCGTATTAAGTTGGAGAAGAGCAATATAAACATGTTATCTAGAAAACACTACGGAGCGCCGAAACCTAAAAATAATATTGGTCTGATTTTCGAGGAAATTATAATAAACAATCAGTTTGTCTCCGCTCTTATCGATACCGGCTGTGATTTGTGTCTGATGAGGTACGACACACTGCTGAGAGTTGGTGATTTTGAACTGAACAATGACAAAAGACGTTTGACAGGGGTTGGCGGATTCGAACTGGTGACACTGGGTAGTTTTACAGCCAACACGACAATTAGCGGTACGGAACTAAATTTGACATTCCATGTAGTAAAGGAATGCGATATCAATTTTGCTGCTGTCATCGGTAATAGCATCCTAGAATTCGTTAATATTGAAATTAGGCAAGACGGTTTCAAATTAAGACTGAAGCAAATTGTCGAAAATGTTGAAGTCAGTGCGCCCGGAGAAAAAATTGATAATGAGAGTAACTACCAACCGAAGGAAGAGTTCGAAGATTTGTGGCTAATGGCTGCTACAGACACTACAAAGGAATTAGATGTAGACCTGTCTCACCTGAGGGGAAGTCACTTCGCAACTGTTAAGGCGATGATTGAAACATACAACTCGAAGAAGAATTTAAGTTCACCTGTGGAAATGAAGATTCTCCTGTCAGATGATGTCCCTGTGTATGAGCGACCTAGACGTGCTTCATACGCCGACAAGTGTATAGTGGCCGAGCAAATCGCTGAATGGCTGCACAACGGAATCATACGCCCTAGTACGTCCGAATATGCATCGCCTGTGGTACTCGTATCGAAGAAGAATGGAAGCAAGAGGTTATGCTGCGACTACAGACGTTTAAACAAGAAGATTATCAGAGACAACTTCCCCATGCCACTGATTGACGACGTCCTCGAACGATTGCAAGGAGGTAAAGTGTTTACAACAATTGATCTAGCCAACGGATTTTTCCATGTCCCAGTGGAGGAAAATTCACGCAAGTACACAGCATTCGTAACTCATGAAGGACAATACGAGTTTCTCTACGTTCCATTTGGAATTTCGAACTCTCCCGCGATATATTCACGATTTATAGCAGCAGTGTTCAGGGAACTGATACAAAATGGGATTGTTATAGCATATGTGGATGATCTTATTATTCCAGCCACGGACGAGGCAGAGGGGATCCAGAAGTTGAAAACTGTACTAGAAGTAGCGGTGCTGAATGGGTTACGATTGAGATGGAGCAAATGCCAAATTTTGCGGAGGAAAGTGAATTTCCTAGGCTATATAGTGGAAGATGGGACAATTCGACCGTCTGAAGCAAAGACCAATGCAGTAAAGGAATTCCCAATTCCTATAGATCGCAAATCCCTACAACGATTCCTCGGTCTGACCCCTACTTCAGACGATTTATCGACGGATACGCAATCGTAGCCAAACCATTATCCGACCTAATGAGAAAAGACACAAAGTTCGAATTGAAGGAAGAACACCTCGCAGCCAAATCACACTTGAAAGTAGCACTAGCTAATGCCCCACTGTTAAAGCTATACGACCCTAAGGCGATTACGGGGGTGCATGCTGACGCTTGCATGCAGGGATACGGTGCAGTACTCCTTCAGAAAAATCGCGATGACTAGCTATTTCACCCTGTAGAATACATGAGTCGCAAAACGAAGCCAGCCGAGGAAAAGTATCCATCGTACGAATTGGAAGTGTTGGCAATTATTGAGGCACTCAAGAAATGGAGAATCTACTTGATGGGAATCATTTAAAATAATAACCGATTGCAATGCGTTTACGATGACGCTCGAAAAGAGAGATGTACCGCTAAGAGTATCTCGCTGGGCTATTTTCATGCAAGACTTTAATTACGAGATTCAACACAGAAGTGGTTCGAAAATGAAGCATGTCGACGCCTTAAGTCGTGTTTACTGTCTGGCCATGGAGGAGGAGTTATGTCACAGAATGAGACAGGCACAGGAGCATGATGAATGGATCAAAGCCGTCACAAATGTTCTGAAGCATGCCGAGTACGAGGACTATTATATGAAAAACGGAATACTTTATAAAGATCCTGTGAAGGAATTAGTTGTAGTTCCCACACTAATGGAGAATGAGATCATTGGTTTGGCACACAAACAAGGTCATGTTTCAGCGAAAAGGACGCAAGAATTGATCGAGCGATCATACCACATTCCCAACCTAAGTTCGAAATCAGCCAAGATAGTCAGAAACTGTGTGGAATGTATCGTTGCCAACGGAAAATCAGGAAAGAAGGAAGGATTCCTAACGACAATTCACAAAGAAGGAAGACCTCTAGGAACCTTTCATATCGATCATGTTGGACCCATGGAGTCAACCGGTAAAGGGTACAACTATATCTTTGTGGTCGTGGATGCCTTTACCAAGTTTGTATGGCTTTATCCGACGCGAAATACGGGCACAGACGCGGTATTAGATCGACTCAAAAAGCAGGCTGCTACGTTTGGAAATCCAAGGCGTATTATATCCGACAGAGGTACAGCATTTACCTCCATTGCTTTCAAAGACTACTGTGAAAGCCAAGACATACAACAACTCGTGATTGCCACAGGAGTGCCTCGAGGAAATGGACAGGTCGAGCGTATACATCAAATTATTGTGCCTATGATATCTAAACTCTGCTATCAGGATTCGAGCAACTGGTATAAACATGTAGATCGCGTTCAACAAGCTTTAAACAACACGCCGCCAAGGAGCACGAAATGTTCACCGTTTAGAGTGTTAACTGAATTAGAAATGAGAACACCGGATGTACCTGAACTTCGTAAATTGTTGGAACATTTAGACCTGAAAGATCTAGACGACGAGCGCGAAAAAATAAGAAAGCAAGCACAGGAAAATATAGAGAAAATACAACAGGAAAATCGGAAGTATTATAATTTGAAGCGAAAGAATGAAAAGACCTACGAAGTGGGCGACTTAGTAGCTATTAAACGAACTCAGTATGGAACCGGCCTTAAACTTAAATCGAAGTTCCTTGGACCATACAAAATCACGGCCAAAATGAAGCACGGTCGATATGATGTTTCAAAAGTCGGGGATCATGAAGGCCCTAATCAGTCCACCACGGTAGCAGAGTACATGAAGAAATGGAGCCTTTCATCAGGGTCTGATGAAAACGCAGGATGGCCGAATGTGGGAACGCTCCCAACGCAACGACTTATGACTAGAAGTGGACGGATTTACTAAACATTCATACTTCATACAACCCTGACTGTCAGACTGAAATCGGACGAGAACTTACCCTGTGTAACAAGCCATCAAGCATGAATAAGATAGATGTAGAGAAAAGGGTAGATAAAAAGCAACCGCCAAGCCGTTAAGATCGACATTTTGATTTTCGCTCATAAGTAAGCAATAAATTTGTATCAAATAAATCGAAGGAATTTAATAAAAAGGAAAACGTGTTTCAATCCTGGACGAACCCCACAAATTGGTGTCAGAAGTGGGATATAAGTGAATTTATGATATATTCGCTTGTAAGAAGGTACAAGAAAAGCCGCAGTATCGCCCTCGCGGTTACGAAAGACAATTGCAGTTTTTGGCGGAGCGCTGAAGTTTTCGAAGTTTTGCATTCCATTTCCAAAGTTTTCGAAGTTCTCCATTTTGGTTTGTCCGCTGTTCTTCGGCACGCAGTTGGTACGATAAAGGCGCATCATCGCCCGCGTGGTTACGAAAGGTAAGGCATTGTATCGACGGGAATTTCTGGAATATTCGCTTGTGTGCTGTGTACTTTGGCGAAGCGCTGCGGACGGTGACAGCGAAAGTTTTCGCAGTCCTCCATTTTGATTTTGTTCGCTGTTCTTCTACACGCAGAAAATACACGAAAAAAGGCGCAGCATCGCCGGTTTGGTCGCGAAAAGTAAAGCACCGTTAAAGTTAAGTGAAATATTAGAACTGTATCCAATTTTTCTAACTATTGAAAAGAATTCATCCTTATTCGTCATAATAAATATTTTTTTTGTGTGAAAAATGGAATTATATGAAAGACGGTATAACGATGTCAGATGTAATCAAAGTATCAAGGATTTTATGTGTTGCATTGTTTAATAATAACTGATTTTTGTACTAAAAGCAATATCTGTATGTGAAGTCAAAATTATTTAATACGAAGCGAGATCTAACTAAATTTCCGAATGTAGTATCTGCTACATTGTTTTATAATCACTGATTTTGTATTATAAGCAACCTTTGTATGTAAAGTTGAAATTATTTAAGGCGGTATAAGCACACAATGTCGTATCTGTTACATTGTTTTATAATCACTGATTTTGTATTATAAGCAACCTTTGTATGTAAAGTTGAAATTATTTAAGGCGGTATAAGCAAACAAAGTTGTATCTGTTACATTGTTCGACAATCATTCAGATTTTAGTAGACAGACATGGAGCGTAAACAGATTCTTAGTATGAGTATTGCCTCATTGAAGTTAGAATTATCCAGGTTAGGTTTACCAATAACGGGACGTAAGCTTACGCTACAAGACCGACTGTTGGAGCATTTTGGGCTGAACGCGGATGAAGAGGATGAATCTTTGTATGACGACGCTGGGAGCTCTCGCAGCGAAGCTGCACCCGAAACAACACCAGTGGTCGAACGTTCGACTTTTACTCTTCGCGACATAGAAGATGCGTTGACGTCTTTTTCGGGCACAGGCCAGCCCAGCATAGAGCAATGGCTAGAAGATTTTGAGGATAACGCAACAACAGTAAAGTGGAATGATCTACAATGTTACGTTTATGCAAAGCAACTGCTAAAAGGGGGTGCGAAATTATTCGTTCGATGCCAGAACGGCATTAACAGCTGGCGCTCGCTAAAGCAAGCACTGAAGGAAGAATTCGGAACAAAACTGTCATCGTTAGAAGTGCATCGGCTGCTTCAGAATCGTCGAAAGCGACAAGGAGAAGATTGCCGCGAATATTTGTACACCTTAATGGAGATCGCGAAACCTCTCAACTTAGATGATGTCAGCGTAATTGAATATTTTATCGAAGGTATACCAGACAGCCGAATAAATAAAGCGAATCTTTAGCAGGCCAAAAATATTCGCGAATTAAAAGATCAAATTCTGGTGTATGAAAAAATAAAAGTTAGTAAGTTCCATTCTACGAATACAAACGGTCAATTATTATCCTCGAGCAAAAACACGGTAAAAGAAACGCGTAAGAACTGCTATACTTGCGGCGATAGCGCTCATTTGGCCCGGAACTGCCCACAAAAACAAATGAAATGTTTTAGATGTGGAAGGCCACCGTGCATCGGAATGTATTAGAAATGATGGCCGTATTAAGTTGGAGAAGAGCAATATAAACATGTTATCTAGAAAACACTACGGAGCGCCGAAACCTAAAAATAATATTGGTCTGATTTTCGAGGAAATTATAATAAACAATCAGTTTGTCTCCGCTCTTATCGATACCGGCTGTGATTTGTGTCTGATGAGGTACGACACACTGCTGAGAGTTAGTGATTTTGAACTGAACAATGACAAAAGACGTTTGACAGGGGTTGGCGGATTCGAACTGGTGACACTGGGTAGTTTTACAGCCAACACGACAATTAGCGGTACGGAACTAAATTTGACATTCCATGTAGTAAAGGAATGCGATATCAATTTTGCTGCTGTCATCGGTAATAGCATCCTAGAATTCGTTAATATTGAAATTAGGCAAGACGGTTTCAAATTAAGACTGAAGCAAATTGTCGAAAATGTTGAAGTCAGTGCGCCCGGAGAAAAAATTGATAATGAGAGTAACTACCAACCGAAGGAAGAGTTCGAAGATTTGTGGCTAATGGCTGCTACAGACACTACAAAGGAATTAGATGTAGACCTGTCTCACCTGAGGGGAAGTCACTTCGCAACTGTTAAGGCGATGATTGAAACATACAACTCGAAGAATAATTTAAGTTCACCTGTGGAAATGAAGATTCTCCTGTCAGATGATGTCCCTGTGTATGAGCGACCTAGACGTGCTTCATACGCCGACAAGTGTATAGTGGCCGAGCAAATCGCTGAATGGCTGCACAACGGAATCATACGCCCTAGTACGTCCGAATATGCATCGCCTGTGGTACTCGTATCGAAGAAGAATGGAAGCAAGAGGTTATGCTGCGACTACAGACGTTTAAACAAGAAGATTATCAGAGACAACTTCCCCATGCCACTGATTGACGACGTCCTCGAACGATTGCAAGGAGGTAAAGTGTTTACAACAATTGATCTAGCCAACGGATTTTTCCATGTCCCAGTGGAGGAAAATTCACGCAAGTACACAGCATTCGTAACTCATGAAGGACAATACGAGTTTCTCTACGTTCCATTTGGAATTTCGAACTCTCCCGCGATATTTTCACGATTTATAGCAGCAGTGTTCAGGGAACTCATACAAAATGGGATTGTTATAGCATATGTGGATGATCTTATTATTCCAGCCACGGACGAGGCAGAGGGGATCCAGAAGTTGAAAACTGTACTAGAAGTAGCGGTGCTGAATGGGTTACGATTGAGATGGAGCAAATGCCAAATTTTGCGGAGGAAAGTGAATTTCCTAGGCTATATAGTGGAAGATGGGACAATTCGACCGTCTGAAGCAAAGACCAATGCAGTAAAGGAATTCCCAATTCCTATAGATCGCAAATCCCTACAACGATTCCTCGGTCTGACCCCTACTTCAGACGATTTATCGACGGATACGCAATCGTAGCCAAACCATTATCCGACCTAATGAGAAAAGACACAAAGTTCGAATTGAAGGAAGAACACCTCGCAGCCAAATCACACTTGAAAGTAGCACTAGCTAATGCCCCACTGTTAAAGCTATACGACCCTAAGGCGATTACGGGGGTGCATGCTGACGCTTGCATGCAGGGATACGGTGCAGTACTCCTTCAGAAAAATCGCGATGACCAGCTATTTCACCCTGTAGAATACATGAGTCGCAAAACGAAGCCAGCCGAGGAAAAGTATCCATCGTACGAATTGGAAGTGTTGGCAATTATTGAGGCACTCAAGAAATGGAGAATCTACTTGATGGGAATCAAATTTAAAATAATAACCGATTGCAATGCGTTTACGATGACGCTCGAAAAGAGAGATGTACCGCTAAGAGTATCTCGCTGGGCTATTTTCATGCAAGACTTTAATTACGAGATTCAACACAGAAGTGGTTCGAAAATGAAGCATGTCGACGCCTTAAGTCGTGTTTACTGTCTGGCCATGGAGGAGGAGTTATTTCACAGAATGAGACAGGCACAGGAGCATGATGAATGGATCAAAGCCGTCACAAGTGTTCTGAAGCATGCCGGGTACGAGGACTATTATATGAAAAACGGAATACTTTATAAAGATCCTGTGAAGGAATTAGTTGTAGTTCCCACACTAATGGAGAATGAGATCATTGGTTTGGCACACAAACAAGGTCATGTTTCAGCGAAAAGGACGCAAGAATTGATCGAGCGATCATACCACATTCCCAACCTAAGTTCGAAATCAGCCAAGATAGTCAGAAACTGTGTGGAATGTATCGTTGCCAACGGAAAATCAGGAAAGAAGGAAGGATTCCTAACGACAATTCACAAAGAAGGAAGACCTCTAGGAACCTTTCATATCGATCATGTTGGACCCATGGAGTCAACCGGTAAAGGGTACAACTATATCTTTGTGGTCGTGGATGCCTTTACCAAGTTTGTATGGCTTTATCCGACGCGAAATACGGGCACAGACGCGGTATTAGATCGACTCAAAAAGCAGGCTGCTACGTTTGGAAATCCAAGGCGTATTATATCCGACAGAGGTACAGCATTTACCTCCATTGCTTTCAAAGACTACTGTGAAAGCCAAGACATACAACAACTCGTGATTGCCACAGGAGTGCCTCGAGGAAATGGACAGGTCGAGCGTATACATCAAATTATTGTGCCTATGATATCTAAACTCTGCTATCAGGATTCGAGCAACTGGTATAAACATGTAGATCGCGTTCAACAAGCTTTAAACAACACGCCGCCAAGGAGCACGAAATATTCACCGTTTAGAGTGTTAACTGAATTAGAAATGAGAACACCGGATGTACCTGAACTTCGTAAATTGTTGGAACATTTAGACCTGAAAGATCTAGACGACGAGCGCGAAAAAATAAGAAAACAAGCACAGGAAAATATAGAGAAAATACAACAGGAAAATCGGAAGTATTATAATTTGAAGCGAAAGAATGAAAAGACCTACGAAGTGGGCGACTTAGTAGCTATTAAACGAACTCAGTATGGAACTGGCCTTAAACTTAAATCGAAGTTCCTTGGACCATACAAAATCACGGCCAAAATGAAGCACGGTCGATATGATGTTTCAAGAGTCGGGGATCATGAAGGCCCTAATCAGTCCACCACGGTAGCAGAGTACATGAAGAAATGGAGCCTTTCATCAGGGTCTGATGAAAACGCAGGATGGCCGAATGTGGGAACGCTCCCAACGCAACGACTTATGACTAGAAGTGGACGGATTTACTAAACATTCATACTTCATACAACCCTGACTGTCAGACTGAAATCGGACGAGAACTTACCCTGTGTAACAAGCCATCAAGCATGAATAAGATAGATGTAGAGAAAAGGGTAGATAAAAAGCGACCGCCAAGCCGTTAAGATCGACATTTTGATTTTCGCTCATAAGTAAGCAATAAATTTGTATCAAATAAATCGAAGGAATTTAATAAAAAGGAAAACGTGTTTCAATCCTGGACGAACCCCACAAATTGGTGTCAGAAGTGGGATATAAGTGAATTTATGATATATTCGCTTGTAAGAAGGTACAAGAAAAGCCGCAGTATCGCCCTCGCGGTTACGAAAGACAATTGCAGTTTTTGGCGGAGCGCTGAAGTTTTCGAAGTTTTGCATTCCATTTCCAAAGTTTTCGAAGTTCTCCATTTTGGTTTGTCCGCTGTTCTTCGGCACGCAGTTGGTACGATAAAGGCGCATCATCGCCCGCGTGGTTACGAAAGGTAAGGCATTGTATCGACGGGAATTTCTGGAATATTCGCTTGTGTGCTGTGTATTTTGGCGAAGCGCTGCAGACGGTGACAGCGAAAGTTTTCGCAGTCCTCCATTTTGATTTTGTTCGCTGTTCTTCTACACGCAGAAAATACACGAAAAAAGGCGTAGCATCGCCGGTTTGGTCGCGAAAAGTAAAGCACCGTTAAAGTTAAGTGAAATATTAGAACTATATCCAATTTTTCTAACTATTGAAAAGAATTCATCCTTATTCGTCATAATAAATATTTTTTTTTGTATGAAAAATGGAATTATATGAAAGACGGTATAACGATGTCAGATGTAATCAAAGTCTCAAGGATTTTATGTGTTGCATTGTTTAATAATAACTGATTTTTGTACTAAAAGCAATATCTGTATGTGAAGTCAAAATTATTTAATACGAAGCGAGATCTAACTAAATTTCCGAATGTAGTATCTGCTACATTGTTTTATAATCACTGATTTTGTATTATAAGCAACCTTTGTATGTAAAGTTGAAATTATTTAAGGCGGTATAAGCACACAATGTCGTATCTGTTACATTGTTTTATAATCACTGATTTTGTATTATAAGCAACCTTTGTATGTAAAGTTGAAATTATTTAAGGCGGTATAAGCAAACAAAGTTGTATCTGTTACATTGTTCGACAATCATTCAGATTTTAGTAGACAGACATGGAGCGTAAACAGATTCTTAGTATGAGTATTGCCTCATTGAAGTTAGAATTATCCAGGTTAGGTTTACCAATAACGGGACGTAAGCTTACGCTACAAGACCGACTGTTGGAGCATTTTGGGCTGAACGCGGATGAAGAGGATGAATCTTTGTATGACGACGCTGGGAGCTCTCGCAGCAAAGCTGCACCCGAAACAACACCAGTGGTTGAACGTTCGACTTTTACTCTTCGCGACATAGAAGATGCTTTGACGTCTTTTTCGGGCACAGGCCAGCCCAGCATAGAGCAATGGCTAGAAGATTTTGAGGATAACGCAACAACAGTAAAGTGGAATGATCTACAATGTTACGTTTATGCAAAGCAACTGCTAAAAGGGGGTGCGAAATTATTCGTTCGATGCCAGAACGGCATTAACAGCTGGCGCTCGCTAAAGCAAGCACTGAAGGAAGAATTCGGAACAAAACTGTCATCGTTAGAAGTGCATCGGCTGCTTCAGAATCGTCGAAAGCGACAAGGAGAAGATTGCCGCGAATATTTGTACACCTTAATGGAGATCGCGAAACCTCTCAACTTAGATGATGTCAGCGTAATTGAATATTTTATCGAAGGTATACCAGACAGCCGAATAAATAAAGCGAATCTTTACCAGGCCAAAAATATTCGCGAATTAAAAGATCAAATTCTGGTGTATGAAAAAATAAAAGTTAGTAAGTTCCATTCTACGAATACAAACGGTCAATTATTATCCTCGAGCAAAAACACGGTAAAAGAAACGCGTAAGAACTGCTATATTTGCGGCGATAGCGCTCATTTGGCCCGGAACTGCCCACAAAAACAAATGAAATGTTTTAGATGTGGAGTACAAGGCCACCGTGCATCGGAATGTATTAAGTTGGAGAAGAGCAATATAAACATGTTATCTAGAAAACACTACGGAGCGCCGAAACCTAAAAATAATATTGGTCTGATTTTCGAGGAAATTATAATAAACAATCAGTTTGTCTCCGCTCTTATCGATACCGGCTGTGATTTGTGTCTGATGAGGTACGACACACTGCTGAGAGTTGGTGATTTTTGAACTGAACAATGACAAAAGACGTTTGACAGGGGTTGGCGGATTCGAACTGGTGACACTGGGTAGTTTTACAGCCAACACGACAATTAGCGGTACGGAACTAAATTTGACATTCCATGTAGTAAAGGAATGCGATATCAATTTTGCTGCTGTCATCGGTAATAGCATCCTAGAATTCGTTAATATTGAAATTAGGCAAGACGGTTTCAAATTAAGACTGAAGCAAATTGTCGAAAATGTTGAAGTCAGTGCGCCCGGAGAAAAAATTGATAATGAGAGTAACTACCAACCGAAGGAAGAGTTCGAAGATTTGTGGCTAATGGCTGCTACAGACACTACAAAGGAATTAGATGTAGACCTGTCTCACCTGAGGGGAAGTCACTTCGCAACTGTTAAGGCGATGATTGAAACATACAACTCGAAGAAGAATTTAAGTTCACCTGTGGAAATTAAGATTCTCCTGTCAGATGATGTCCCTGTGTATGAGCGACCTAGACGTGCTTCATACGCCGACATGTGTATAGTGGCCGAGCAAATCGCTGAATGGCTGCACAACGGAATCATACGCCCTAGTACGTCCGAATATGCATCGCCTGTGGTACTCGTATCGAAGAAGAATGGAAGCAAGAGGTTATGCTGCGACTACAGACGTTTAAACAAGAAGATTATCAGAGACAACTTCCCCATGCCACTGATTGACGACGTCCTCGAACGATTGCAAGGAGGTAAAGTGTTTACAACAATTGATCTAGCCAACGGATTTTTCCATGTCCCAGTGGAGGAAAATTCACGCAAGTACACAGCATTTGTAACTCATGAAGGACAATACGAGTTTCTCTACGTTCCATTTGGAATTTCGAACTCTCCCGCGATATTTTCACGATTTATAGCAGCAGTGTTCAGGGAACTGATACAAAATGGGATTGTTATAGCATATGTGGATGATCTTATTATTCCAGCCACGGACGAGGCAGAGGGGATCCAGAAGTTGAAAACTGTACTAGAAGTAGCGGCGCTGAATGGGTTACGATTGAGATGGAGCAAATGCCAAATTTTGCGGAGGAAAGTGAATTTCTTAGGCTATATAGTGGAAGATGGGACAATTCGATCGTCTGAAGCAAAGACCAATGCAGTAAAGGAATTCCCAATTCCTATAGATCGCAAATCCCTACAACGATTCCTCGGTCTGACCTCCTACTTCAGACGATTTATCGACGGATACGCAATCGTAGCCAAACCATTATCCGACCTAATGAGAAAAGACACAAAGTTCGAATTGAAGGAAGAACACCTCGCAGCCAAATCACAATTGAAAGTAGCACTAGCTAATGCCCCACTGTTAAAGCTATACGACCCTAAGGCGATTACGGAGGTGCATGCTGACGCTTGCATGCAGGGATACGGTGCAGTACTCCTTCAGAAAAATCGCGATGACCAGCTATTTCACCCTGTAGAATACATGAGTCGCAAAACGAAGCCAGCCGAGGAAAAGTATCCATCGTACGAATTGGAAGTGTTGGCAATTATTGAGGCACTCAAGAAATGGAGAATCTACTTGATTGGAATCAAATTTAAAATAATAACCGATTGCAATGCGTTTACGATGACGCTCGAAAAGAGAGATGTACCGCTAAGAGTATCTCGCTGGGCTATTTTCATGCAAGACTTTAATTACGAGATTCAACACAGAAGTGGTTCGAAAATGAAGCATGTCGACGCCTTAAGTCGTGTTTACTGTCTGGCCATGGAGGAGGAGTTATGTCACAGAATGAGACAGGCACAGGAGCATGATGAATGGATCAAAGCCGTCACAAGTGTTCTGAAGCATGCCGGGTACGAGGACTATTATATGAAAAACGGAATACTTTATAAAGATCCTGTGAAGGAATTAGTTGTAGTTCCCACACTAATGGAGAATGAGATCATTGGTTTGGCACACAAACAAGGTCATGTTTCAGCGAAAAGGACGCAAGAATTGATCGAGCGATCATACCACATTCCCAACCTAAGTTCGAAATCAGCCAAGATAGTCAGAAACTGTGTGGAATGTATCGTTGCCAACGGAAAATCAGGAAAGAAGGAAGGATTCCTAACGACAATTCACAAAGAAGGAAGACCTCTAGGAACCTTTCATATCGATCATGTTGGACCCATGGAGTCAACCGGTAAAGGGTACAACTATATCTTTGTGGTCGTGGATGCCTTTACCAAGTTTGTATGGCTTTATCCGACGCGAAATACGGGCACAGACGCGGTATTAGATCGACTCAAAAAGCAGGCTGCTACGTTTGGAAATCCAAGGCGTATTATATCCGACAGAGGTACAGCATTTACCTCCATTGCTTTCAAAGACTACTGTGAAAGCCAAGACATACAACAACTCGTGATTGCCACAGGAGTGCCTCGAGGAAATGGACAGGTCGAGCGTATACATCAAATTATTGTGCCTATGATATCTAAACTCTGCTATCAGGATTCGAGCAACTGGTATAAACATGTAGATCGCGTTCAACAAGCTTTAAACAACACGCCGCCAAGGAGCACGAAATATTCACCGTTTAGAGTGTTAACTGAATTAGAAATGAGAACACCGGATGTACCTGAACTTCGTAAATTGTTGGAACATTTAGACCTGAAAGATCTAGACGACGAGCGCGAAAAAATAAGAAAACAAGCACAGGAAAATATAGAGAAAATACAACAGGAAAATCGGAAGTATTATAATTTGAAGCGAAAGAATGAAAAGACCTACGAAGTGGGCGACTTAGTAGCTATTAAACGAACTCAGTATGGAACTGGCCTTAAACTTAAATCGAAGTTCCTTGGACCATACAAAATCACGGCCAAAATGAAGCACGGTCGATATGATGTTTCAAAAGTCGGGGATCATGAAGGCCCTAATCAGTCCACCACGGTAGCAGAGTACATGAAGAAATGGAGCCTTTCATCAGGGTCTGATGAAAACGCAGGATGGCCGAATGTGGGAACGCTCCCAACGCAACGACTTATGACTAGAAGTGGACGGATTTACTAAACATTCATACTTCATACAACCCTGACTGTCAGACTGAAATCGGACGAGAACTTACCCTGTGTAACAAGCCATCAAGCATGAATAAGATAGATGTAGAGAAAAGGGTAGATAAAAAGCGACCGCCAAGCCGTTAAGATCGACATTTTGATTTTCGCTCATAAGTAAGCAATAAATTTGTATCAAATAAATCGAAGGAATTTAATAAAAAGGAAAACGTGTTTCAATCCTGGACGAACCCCACAAATTGGTGTCAGAAGTGGGATATAAGTGAATTTATGATATATTCGCTTGTAAGAAGGTACAAGAAAAGCCGCAGTATCGCCCTCGCGGTTACGAAAGACAATTGCAGTTTTTGGCGGAGCGCTGAAGTTTTCGAAGTTTTGCATTCCATTTCCAAAGTTTTCGAAGTTCTCCATTTTGGTTTGTCCGCTGTTCTTCGGCACGCAGTTGGTACGATAAAGGCGCATCATCGCCCGCGTGGTTACGAAAGGTAAGGCATTGTATCGACGGGAATTTCTGGAATATTCGCTTGTGTGCTGTGTATTTTGGCGAAGCGCTGCAGACGGTGACAGCGAAAGTTTTCGCAGTCCTCCATTTTGATTTTGTTCGCTGTTCTTCTACACGCAGAAAATACACGAAAAAAGGCGTAGCATCGCCGGTTTGGTCGCGAAAAGTAAAGCACCGTTAAAGTTAAGTGAAATATTAGAACTATATCCAATTTTTCTAACTATTGAAAAGAATTCATCCTTATTCGTCATAATAAATATTTTTTTTTTGTATGAAAAATGGAATTATATGAAAGACGGTATAACGATGTCAGATGTAATCAAAGTCTCAAGGATTTTATGTGTTGCATTGTTTAATAATAACTGATTTTTGTACTAAAAGCAATATCTGTATGTGAAGTCAAAATTATTTAATACGAAGCGAGATCTAACTAAATTTCCGAATGTAGTATCTGCTACATTGTTTTATAATCACTGATTTTGTATTATAAGCAACCTTTGTATGTAAAGTTGAAATTATTTAAGGCGGTATAAGCACACAATGTCGTATCTGTTACATTGTTTTATAATCACTGATTTTGTATTATAAGCAACCTTTGTATGTAAAGTTGAAATTATTTAAGGCGGTATAAGCAAACAAAGTTGTATCTGTTACATTGTTCGACAATCATTCAGATTTTAGTAGACAGACATGGAGCGTAAACAGATTCTTAGTATGAGTATTGCCTCATTGAAGTTAGAATTATCCAGGTTAGGTTTACCAATAACGGGACGTAAGCTTACGCTACAAGACCGACTGTTGGAGCATTTTGGGCTGAACGCGGATGAAGAGGATGAATCTTTGTATGACGACGCTGGGAGCTCTCGCAGCGAAGCTGCACCCGAAACAACACCAGTGGTCGAACGTTCGACTTTTACTCTTCGCGACATAGAAGATGCGTTGACGTCTTTTTCGGGCACAGGCCAGCCCAGCATAGAGCAATGGCTAGAAGATTTTGAGGATAACGCAACAACAGTAAAGTGGAATGATCTACAATGTTACGTTTATGCAAAGCAACTGCTAAAAGGGGGTGCGAAATTATTCGTTCGATGCCAGAACGGCATTAACAGCTGGCGCTCGCTAAAGCAAGCACTGAAGGAAGAATTCGGAACAAAACTGTCATCGTTAGAAGTGCATCGGCTGCTTCAGAATCGTCGAAAGCGACAAGGAGAAGATTGCCGCGAATATTTGTACACCTTAATGAATATCGCGAAACCTCTCAACTTAGATGATGTCAGCGTAATTGAATATTTTATCGAAGGTATACCAGACAGCCGAATAAATAAAGCGAATCTTTACCAGGCCAAAAATATTCGCGAATTAAAAGATCAAATTCTGGTGTATGAAAAAATAAAAGTTAGTAAGTTCCATTCTACGAATACAAACGGTCAATTATTATCCTCGAGCAAAAACACGGTAAAAGAAACGCGTAAGCACTGCTATACTTGCGGCGATAGCGCTCATTTGGCCCGGAACTGCCCACAAAAACAAATGAAATGTTTTAGATGTGGAGTACAAGGCCACCGTGCATCGGAATGTATTAAGTTGGAGAAGAGCAATATAAACATGTTATCTAGAAAACACTACGGAGCGCCGAAACCTAAAAATAATATTGGTCTGATTTTCGAGGAAATTATAATAAACAATCAGTTTGTCTCCGCTCTTATCGATACCGGCTGTGATTTGTGTCTGGTGAGGTACGACACACTGCTGAGAGTTGGTGATTTTTGAACTGAACAATGACAAAAGACGTTTGACAGGGGTTTTCGGATTCGAACTGGTGACACTGGGTAGTTTTACAGCCAACACGACAATTAGCGGTACGGAACTAAATTTGACATTCCATGTAGTAAAGGAATGCGATATCAATTTTGCTGCTGTCATCGGTAATAGCATCCTAGAATTCGTTAATATTGAAATTAGGCAAGACGGTTTCAAATTAAGACTGAAGCAAATTGTCGAAAATGTTGAAGTCAGTGCGCCCGGAGAAAAAATTGATAATGAGAGTAACTACCAACCGAAGGAAGAGTTCGAAGATTTGTGGCTAATGGCTGCTACAGACACTACAAAGGAATTAGATGTAGACCTGTCTCACCTGAGGGGAAGTCACTTCGCAACTGTTAAGGCGATGATTGAAACATACAACTCGAAGAAGAATTTAAGTTCACCTGTGGAAATGAAGATTCTCCTGTCAGATGATGTCCCTGTGTATGAGCGACCTAGACGTGCTTCATACGCCGACAAGTGTATAGTGGCCGAGCAAATCGCTGAATGGCTGCACAACGGAATCATACGCCCTAGTACGTCCGAATATGCATCGCCTGTGGTACTCGTATCGAAGAAGAATGGAAGCAAGAGGTTATGCTGCGACTACAGACGTTTAAACAAGAAGATTATCAGAGACAACTTCCCCATGCCACTGATTGACGACGTCCTCGAACGATTGCAAGGAGGTAAAGTGTTTACAACAATTGATCTAGCCAACGGATTTTTCCATGTCCCAGTGGAGGAAAATTCACGCAAGTACACAGCATTCGTAACTCATGAAGGACAATACGAGTTTCTCTACGTTCCATTTGGAATTTCGAACTCTCCCGCGATATTTTCACGATTTATAGCAGCAGTGTTCAGGGAACTGATACAAAATGGGATTGTTATAGCATATGTGGATGATCTTATTATTCCAGCCACGGACGAGGCAGAGGGGATCCAGAAGTTGAAAACTGTACTAGAAGTAGCGGCGCTGAATGGGTTACGATTGAGATGGAGCAAATGCCAAATTTTGCGGAGGAAAGTGAATTTCCTAGGCTATATAGTGGAAGATGGGACAATTCGACCGTCTGAAGCAAAGACCAATGCAGTAAAGGAATTCCCAATTCCTATAGATCGCAAATCCCTACAACGATTCCTCGGTCTGACCTCCTACTTCAGACGATTTATCGACGGATACGCAATCGTAGCCAAACCATTATCCGACCTAATGAGAAAAGACACAAAGTTCGAATTGAAGGAAGAACACCTCGCAGCCAAATCACAATTGAAAGTAGCACTAGCTAATGCCCCACTGTTAAAGCTATACGACCCTAAGGCGATTACGGAGGTGCATGCTGACGCTTGCATGCAGGGATACGGTGCAGTACTCCTTCAGAAAAATCGCGATGACCAGCTATTTCACCCTGTAGAATACATGAGTCGCAAAACGAAGCCAGCCGAGGAAAAGTATCCATCGTACGAATTGGAAGTGTTGGCAATTATTGAGGCACTCAAGAAATGGAGAATCTACTTGATGGGAATCAAATTTAAAATAATAACCGATTGCAATGCGTTTACGATGACGCTCGAAAAGAGAGATGTACCGCTAAGAGTATCTCGCTGGGCTATTTTCATGCAAGACTTTAATTACGAGATTCAACACAGAAGTGGTTCGAAAATGAAACATGTCGACGCCTTAAGTCGTGTTTACTGTCTGGCCATGGAGGAGGAGTTATGTCACAGAATGAGACAGGCACAGGAGCATGATGAATGGATCAAAGCCGTCACAAGTGTTCTGAAGCATGCCGAGTACGAGGACTATTATATGAAAAACGGAATACTTTATAAAGATCCTGTGAAGGAATTAGTTGTAGTTCCCACACTAATGGAGAATGAGATCATTGGTTTGGCACACAAACAAGGTCATGTTTCAGCGAAAAGGACGCAAGAATTGATCGAGCGATCATACCACATTCCCAACCTAAGTTCGAAATCAGCCAAGATAGTCAGAAACTGTGTGGAATGTATCGTTGCCAACGGAAAATCAGGAAAGGAGGAAGGATTCCTAACGACAATTCACAAAGAAGGAAGACCTCTAGGAACCTTTCATATCGATCATGTTGGACCCATGGAGTCAACCGGTAAAGGGTACAACTATATCTTTGTGGTCGTGGATGCCTTTACCAAGTTTGTATGGCTTTATCCGACGCGAAATACGGGCACAGACGCGGTATTAGATCGACTCAAAAAGCAGGCTGCTACGTTTGGAAATCCAAGGCGTATTATATCCGACAGATGTACAGCATTTACCTCCATTGCTTTCAAAGACTACTGTGAAAGCCAAGACATACAACAACTCGTGATTGCCACAGGAGTGCCTCGAGGAAATGGACAGGTCGAGCGTATACATCAAATTATTGTGCCTATGATATCTAAACTCTGCTATCAGGATTCGAGCAACTGGTATAAACATGTAGATCGCGTTCAACAAGCTTTAAACAACACGCCGCCAAGGAGCACGAAATATTCACCGTTTAGAGTGTTAACTGAATTAGAAATGAGAACACCGGATGTACCTGAACTTCGTAAATTGTTGGAACATTTAGACCTGAAAGATCTAGACGACGAGCGCGAAAAAATAAGAAAACAAGCACAGGAAAATATAGAGAAAATACAACAGGAAAATCGGAAGTATTATAATTTGAAGCGAAAGAATGAAAAGACCTACGAAGTGGGCGACTTAGTAGCTATTAAACGAACTCAGTATGGAACTGGCCTTAAACTTAAATCGAAGTTCCTTGGACCATACAAAATCACGGCCAAAATGAAGCACGGTCGATATGATGTTTCAAAAGTCGGGGATCATGAAGGCCCTAATCAGTCCACCACGGTAGCAGAGTACATGAAGAAATGGAGCCTTTCATCAGGGTCTGATGAAAACGCAGGATGGCCGAATGTGGGAACGCTCCCAACGCAACGACTTATGACTAGAAGTGGACGGATTTACTAAACATTCATACTTCATACAACCCTGACTGTCAGACTGAAATCGGACGAGAACTTACCCTGTGTAACAAGCCATCAAGCATGAATAAGATAGATGTAGAGAAAAGGGTAGATAAAAAGCGACCGCCAAGCCGTTAAGTTCGACATTTTGATTTTCGCTCATAAGTGAGCAATAAATTTGTATCAAATAAATCGAAGGAATTTAATAAAAAGGAAAACGTGTTTCAATCCAGGACGAACCCCACAAATTGGTGTCAGAAGTGGGATATAAGTGAATTTATGATATATTCGCTTGTAAGAAGGTACAAGAAAAGCCGCAGTATCGCCCTCGCGGTTACGAAAGACAATTGCAGTTTTTGGCGGAGCGCTGAAGTTTTCGAAGTTTTGCATTCCATTTCCAAAGTTTTCGAAGTTCTCCATTTTGGTTTGTCCGCTGTTCTTCGGCACGCAGTTGGTACGATAAAGGCGCATCATCGCCCGCGTGGTTACGAAAGGTAAGGCATTGTATCGACGGGAATTTCTGGAATATTCGCTTGTGTGCTGTGTATTTTGGCGAAGCGCTGCAGACGGTGACAGCGAAAGTTTTCGCAGTCCTCCATTTTGATTTTGTTCGCTGTTCTTCTACACGCAGAAAATACACGAAAAAAGGCGCAGCATCGCCGGTTTGGTCGCGAAAAGTAAAGCACCGTTAAAGTTAAGTGAAATATTAGAACTATATCCAATTTTTCTAACTATTGAAAAGAATTCATCCTTATTCGTCATAATAAATATTTTTTTTGTATGAAAAATGGAATTATATGAAAGACGGTATAACGATGTCAGATGTAATCAAAGTCTCAAGGATTTTATGTGTTGCATTGTTTAATAATAACTGATTTTTGTACTAAAAGCAATATCTGTATGTGAAGTCAAAATTATTTAATACGAAGCGAGATCTAACTAAATTTCCGAATGAAGTATCTGCTACATTGTTTTATAATCACTGATTTTGTATTATAAGCAACCTTTGTATGTAAAGTTGAAATTATTTAAGGCGGTATAAGCACACAATGTCGTATCTGTTACATTGTTTTATAATCACTGATTTTGTATTATAAGCAACCTTTGTATGTAAAGTTGAAATTATTTAAGGCGGTATAAGCAAACAAAGTTGTATCTGTTACATTGTTCGACAATCATTCAGATTTTAGTAGACAGACATGGAGCGTAAACAGATTCTTAGTATGAGTATTGCCTCATTGAAGTTAGAATTATCCAGGTTAGGTTTACCAATAACGGGACGTAAGCTTACGCTACAAGACCGACTGTTGGAGCATTTTGGGCTGAACGCGGATGAAGAGGATGAATCTTTGTATGACGACCCTGGGAGCTCTCGCAGCGAAGCTGCACCCGAAACAACACCAGTGGTCGAACGTTCGACTTTTACTCTTCGCGACATAGAAGATGCGTTGACGTCTTTTTCGGGCACAGGCCAGCCCAGCATAGAGCAATGGCTAGAAGATTTTGAGGATAACGCAACAACAGTAAAGTGGAATGATCTACAATAATACGTTTATGCAAAGCAACTGCTAAAAGGGGGTGCGAAATTATTCGTTCGATGCCAGAACGGCATTAACAGCTGGCGCTCGCTAAAGCAAGCACTGAAGGAAGAATTCGGAACAAAACTGTCATCGTTAGAAGTGCATCGGCTGCTTCAGAATCGTCGAAAGCGACAAGGAGAAGATTGCCGCGAATATTTGTACACCTTAATGGAGATCGCGAAACCTCTCAACTTAGATGATGTCAGCGTAATTGAATATTTTATCGAAGGTATACCAGACAGCCGAATAAATAAAGCGAATCTTTACCAGGCCAAAAATATTCGCGAATTAAAAGATCAAATTCTGGTGTATGAAAAAATAAAAGTTAGTAAGTTCCATTCTACGAATACAAACGGTCAATTATTATCCTCGAGCAAAAACACGGTAAAAGAAACGCGTAAGAACTGCTATACTTGCGGCGATAGCGCTCATTTGGCCCGGAACTGCCCACAAAAACAAATGAAATGTTTTAGATGTGGAGTACAAGGCCACCGTGCATCGGAATGTATTAGAAATGATGGCCGTATTAAGTTGGAGAACAGCAATATAAACATGTTATCTAGAAAACACTACGGAGCGCCGAAACCTAAAAATAATATTGGTCTGATTTTCGAGGAAATTATAATAAACAATCAGTTTGTCTCCGCTCTTATCGATACCGGCTGTGATTTGTGTCTGATGAGGTACGACACACTGCTGAGAGTTGGTGATTTTGAACTGAACAATGACAAAAGACGTTTGACAGGGGTTGGCGGATTCGAACTGGTGACACTGGGTAGTTTTACAGCCAACACGACAATTAGCGGTACGGAACTAAATTTGACATTCCATGTAGTAAAGGAATGCGATATCAATTTTGCTGCTGTCATCGGTAATAGCATCCTAGAATTCGTTAATATTGAAATTAGGCAAGACGGTTTCAAATTAAGACTGAAGCAAATTGTCGAAAATGTTGAAGTCAGTGCGCCCGGAGAAAAAATTGATAATGAGAGTAACTACCAATCGAAGGAAGAGTTCGAAGATTTGTGGCTAATGGCTGCTACAGACACTACAAAGGAATTAGATGTAGACCTGTCTCACCTGAGGGGAAGTCACTTCGCAACTGTTAAGGCGATGATTGAAACATACAACTCGAAGAATAATTTAAGTTCACCTGTGGAAATGAAGATTCTCCTGTCAGATGATGTCCCTGTGTATGAGCGACCTAGACGTGCTTCATACGCCGACAAGTGTATAGTGGCCGAGCAAATCGCTGAATGGCTGCACAACGGAATCATACGCCCTAGTACGTCCGAATATGCATCGCCTGTGGTACTCGTATCGAAGAAGAATGGAAGCAAGAGGTTATGCTGCGACTACAGACGTTTAAACAAGAAGATTATCAGAGACAACTTCCCCATGCCACTGATTGACGACGTCCTCGAACGATTGCAAGGAGGTAAAGTGTTTACAACAATTGATCTAGCCAACGGATTTTTCCATGTCCCAGTGGAGGAAAATTCACGCAAGTACACAGCATTCGTAACTCATGAAGGACAATACGAGTTTCTCTACGTTCCATTTGGAATTTCGAACTCTCCCGCGATATTTTCACGATTTATAGCAGCAGTGTTCAGGGAACTCATACAAAATGGGATTGTTATAGCATATGTGGATGATCTTATTATTCCAGCCACGGACGAGGCAGAGGGGATCCAGAAGTTGAAAACTGTACTAGAAGTAGCGGTGCTGAATGGGTTACGATTGAGATGGAGCAAATGCCAAATTTTGCGGAGGAAAGTGAATTTCCTAGGCTATATAGTGGAAGATGGGACAATTCGACCGTCTGAAGCAAAGACCAATGCAGTAAAGGAATTCCCAATTCCTATAGATCGCAAATCCCTACAACGATTCCTCGGTCTGACCCCTACTTCAGACGATTTATCGACGGATACGCAATCGTAGCCAAACCATTATCCGACCTAATGAGAAAAGACACAAAGTTCGAATTGAAGGAAGAACACCTCGCAGCCAAATCACACTTGAAAGTAGCACTAGCTAATGCCCCACTGTTAAAGCTATACGACCCTAAGGCGATTACGGGGGTGCATGCTGACGCTTGCATGCAGGGATACGGTGCAGTACTCCTTCAGAAAAATCGCGATGACCAGCTATTTCACCCTGTAGAATACATGAGTCGCAAAACGAAGCCAGCCGAGGAAAAGTATCCATCGTACGAATTGGAAGTGTTGGCAATTATTGAGGCACTCAAGAAATGGAGAATCTACTCGATGGGAATCAAATTTAAAATAATAACGGATTGCAATGCGTTTACGATGACGCTCGAAAAGAGAGATGTACCGCTAAGAGTATCTCGCTGGGCTATTTTCATGCAAGACTTTAATTACGAGATTCAACACAGAAGTGGTTCGAAAATGAAGCATGTCGACGCCTTAAGTCGTGTTTACTGTCTGGCCATGGAGGAGGAGTTATGTCACAGAATGAGACAGGCACAGGAGCATGATGAATGGATCAAAGCCGTCACAAGTGTTCTGAAGCATGCCGAGTACGAGGACTATTATATGAAAAACGGAATACTTTATAAAGATCCTGTGAAGGAATTAGTTGTAGTTCCCACACTAATGGAGAATGAGATCATTGGTTTGGCACACAAACAAGGTCATGTTTCAGCGAAAAGGACGCAAGAATTGATCGAGCGATCATACCACATTCCCAACCTAAGTTCGAAATCAGCCAAGATAGTCAGAAACTGTGTGGAATGTATCGTTGCCAACGGAAAATCAGGAAAGAAGGAAGGATTCCTAACGACAATTCACAAAGAAGGAAGACCTCTAGGAACCTTTCATATCGATCATGTTGGACCCATGGAGTCAACCGGTAAAGGGTACAACTATATCTTTGTGGTCGTGGATGCCTTTACCAAGTTTGTATGGCTTTATCCGACGCGAAATACGGGCACAGACGCGGTATTAGATCGACTCAAAAAGCAGGCTGCTACGTTTGGAAATCCAAGGCGTATTATATCCGACAGAGGTACAGCATTTACCTCCATTGCTTTCAAAGACTACTGTGAAAGCCAAGACATACAACAACTCGTGATTGCCACAGGAGTGCCTCGAGGAAATGGACAGGTCGAGCGTATACATCAAATTATTGTGCCTATGATATCTAAACTCTGCTATCAGGATTCGAGCAACTGGTATAAACATGTAGATCGCGTTCAACAAGCTTTAAACAACACGCCGCCAAGGAGCACGAAATATTCACCGTTTAGAGTGTTAACTGAATTAGAAATGAGAACACCGGATGTACCTGAACTTCGTAAATTGTTCGAACATTTAGACCTGAAAGATCTAGACGACGAGCGCGAAAAAATGAGAAAACAAGCACAGGAAAATATAGAGAAAATACAACAGGAAAATCGGAAGTATTATAATTTGAAGCGAAAGAATGAAAAGACCTACGAAGTGGGCGACTTAGTAGCTATTAAACGAACTCAGTATGGAACCGGCCTTAAACTTAAATCGAAGTTCCTTGGACCATACAAAATCACGGCCAAAATGAAGCACGGTCGATATGATGTTTCAAAAGTCGGGGATCATGAAGGCCCTAATCAGTCCACCACGGTAGCAGAGTACATGAAGAAATGGAGCCTTTCATCAGGGTCTGATGAAAACGCAGGATGGCCGAATGTGGGAACGCTCCCAACGCAACGACTTATGACTAGAAGTGGACGGATTTACTAAACATTCATACTTCATACAACCCTGACTGTCAGACTGAAATCGGACGAGAACTTACCCTGTGTAACAAGCCATCAAGCATGAATAAGATAG
>CAWZZZ010000134.1:5000-15000 GCA_963966595.1 Physocephala rufipes
TAATTTTCTATAAGTTAATGTTTATATATATATAATAAATATATATATAAACTAAGACATTCGCAATGAGCAATATTTAATCAATATATAGTACATATATTGAAAGGGGGATTTATACAATCCTTACCTTTCAAAAAATATTTGTGACACATTTCATTTATATATGAAATGGATTTTTTTCAATTGTTAAAACTCTAAGCGGTGGATCACTTGGCTCATGGGTCGATGAAGAACGCAGCAAACTGTGCGTCATCGTGTGAACTGCAGGACACATGAACATCGATATTTTGAACGCATATCGCAGTCCATGCTATCATGTACTTTAATTAATTTTAAATGTACTGCTTGGACTACATATGGTTGAGGGTTGTAAGAATATATAAATGAAGTTGCTTGGTTTCTTATTAAAAAATTATTATTATTATTATTAATAATTTTAATAAGAATGCTTTAAGCACATGTTATATTATTGGATAAAATTTTTTATATATTTTTTATCCATAATATATATGAATAATTAACCTCAGATTGATATTTATAAGTTTATATAAATATTGAGGAATGTCTAGCATAAAGAAATAAATTTTTTTCTAGAATTGCCTCTTATTTATATATAACAATACAATTATAATGAATTATTAATTCTGAAGGTTTAAAATGTTTCCTATATAGGAAAATAATTCTTATACAACCTCAACTCATATGGGACTACCCCCTGAATTTAAGCATATTAATTAGGGGAGGAAAAGAAACTAACAAGGATTTTCTTAGTAGCGGCGAGCGAAAAGAAAACAGTTCATCACTAAGTCATTTTGTCTTTGGGACAAATATGAGATGCAGTGTATGGAACATCTATAATCTAGTATGAGAAATTAACGGTTTAAGTCCTTCTTAAATGAGGCCATTTACCCATAGAGGGTGCTAGGCCCGTATAACGTTAATGATTACTGGAAGATGATTCCAAAGAGTCGTGTTGCTTGATAGTGCAGCACTAAGTGGGTGGTAAACTCCATCTAAAGCTAAATATAACCATGAGACCGATAGTAAACAAGTACCGTGAGGGAAAGTTGAAAAGAACTCTGAATAGAGAGTTAAATAGTACGTGAAACTGCTTAGAGGTTAAGCCCGATGAACCTGAATATCCATTATAGAAAATACAACATTATGAATATAATATTTTAAACATATTATATGAATAGTGTGCATTTTTTCTATATTTGGACATTGTAATCTATTAACACAAATATATATTTATCATAGAATCATTAAGATTAATGTTTATTCAAATTAATATACTGTTTTGTGTATTAATGTCGAATAAATTCTTATGATTTGATAAAGTGTTGATAGTTGGAATAATATGTATAGTGCTTAAATTCATTAATGAATTTTGTAATGGCATGAGTATTTATTTACTTATGCATATTTTACATGCACTCATACGATTAACAATGCGATAGATTCAGGATACCTTCGGGACCCGTCTTGAAACACGGACCAAGGAGTCTAACATATGTGCAAGTCATTGGGATTTATGTTTATTAAACCCAAAGGCATAATTAACTTAAATGTTATTTAAATGGGATTAGTTTTTAATCTATTTATAGATTAATAATTCAATCCCGGGGCGTTCTATACAGTTATGTATAATAATATTTATATTATTTATACCTCTAACTAGAGCGTACCTTCAGCATTTATGCTGTGACCCGAAAGATGGTGATCTATACTTGATCAGGTTGAAGTCAGGGGAAACCCTGATGGAAGACCGAAACAGTTCTGACGTGCAAATCGATTGTCAGAATTGAGTATAGCTGCGTAAGACTCATCGAACCATCTAGTAGCTGGTTCCCTCCGAAGTTTCTCTCAGGATAGCTGGTGCATTTAATTATTATATAAAATATTCCTATCTGGTAAAGCGAATGATTAGAGGCCTTAGGATCGAAACGATCTTAACCTATTCTCAAACTTTAAATGGGTAAGAACCTCACCTTTCTTGATATGAAGGTAGAGGCTATGATATATTGCGCCCAGTGGGCCACTTTTGGTAAGCAGAACTGGCGCTGTGGGATGAACCAAACGTTATGTTACGGTGCCCAAATTAACAACTCATGCAGATACCATGAAAGGCGTTAGTTGCTAAAAACAGCATGACGGTGGACATGGAAGTCGTAATCCGCTAAGGAGTGTGTAACAACTCACATGCCGAAGCAACTAGCCCTTAAAATGGATGGCGCTTAAGTTGTATACCTATACATTACCGCTAAAGTAAATGATTTATATTCAATTTCGATTGAATTATAAATTTTGAAACTTTAGTGAGTAGGAGGGTACAATGGTGTGCTTAGAAGTGTTTGGCGTGAGCCTGCATGGAGCCGCCATTGGTACAGATCTTGGTGGTAGTAGCAAATAATCGAATGAGACCTTGGAGGACTGAAGTGGAGAAGGGTTTCGTGTGAACAGTGGTTGATCACGAGTTAGTCGGTCCTAAGTTCAAGGCGAAAGCTGAAAATTTTCAAGTTATAATGAAAAAATATATATATATATATATATGTATATATATTTAAGATTTAAACACTTGATTATATTTGAACGAAAGGGAATACGGTTCCAATTCCGTAACCTGTTGAGTATCCGTTTGTTATTAAAAATGGGCTTTATGCTCATCCTGGCAACAGAAACGACCATAAAGAAGCCGTCGAGAGGTATCGGAAGAGTTTTCTTTTCTGTTTTATAGTCGTACTACCATGGAAGTCTTTCGAAGAGAGATATGGTAGATGGACTAGAAGAGCATGACATTTACTGTTGTGTCGATATTTTCTCCTCGGACCTTGAAAATTTATGGTGGGGTCACGCAAACTTCTCAACAGGCCGTACCGATATCCGCAGCTGGTCTCCAAGGTGAAGAGTCTCTAGTCGATAGAATAATGTAGGTAAGGGAAGTCGGCAAATTAGATCCGTAACTTCGGGATAAGGATTGGCTCTGAAGATTGAGATAGTCGGGCTTGATTGGGAAGCAATAACATGGTTTATGTACTCGTTCTGGATAAATAAAGATCTTTGGATCTTGTTCCCCGGATAGTAGCTTACTTAACCAATTGTGGAACTTTCTTGCTAAAATTTTTAAGGAACTATCGCAAGATGTATTCCTTTTAAATTATAACGATTATCAATTAACAATCAATTCAGAACTGGCACGGACTTGGTGAATCCGACTGTCTAATTAAAACAAAGCATTGTGATGGCCCCAGCGGGTGATGACACAATGTGATTTCTGCCCAGTGCTCTGAATGTCAACGTGAAGAAATTCAAGTAAGCGCGGGTCAACGGCGGGAGTAACTATGACTCTCTTAAGGTAGCCAAATGCCTCGTCATCTAATTAGTGACGCGCATGAATGGATTAACGAGATTCACTCTGTCCCTATCTACTCCCTGGTTCCGAGGCCTTACCAAAGGCTTTAAAATGGTACCACGGGTGGTGCATGAAGCATGAGGGGGTCTTCTCAAATTCCCCCTAATTAATATAAAGCCCACGAACATAATGCACCGTGGGTAGGCTTCTCACTTTGTGAGAGCTTCGTGGTGGTTGTTGGTGCCACCCAAATATACGCGGGTAGAGACCAAAGAGTCTCCGCGAGAGTTGCGCGAGGAGGCCGCCTCCGTCAACTCAAGTGCCGGTGAGGTCCCCACCGGCACAAGGCTTTAGATAGTGCCGCAATAGTAACCTGCGAGGAATGCACTGCCACACACAGGCATTCCACAGGTACACGGCAAAGCTACGGTTGGCGTCCGTAAGCAAAGTGGGCGTCGGTTGTCGCTATGAAGTATAAAAGGTGCGTTCACAAAGTTCGCACTTGCAACCCCGTGCGGGATGGCCCGCCGTGTACTTAAGCCATCAATGGCAGGCGTACACGTTAAACACAAGGCAGAAATCTGTCCCTATCTACTATCTAGCGAAACCACAGCCAAGGGAACGGGCTTGGAATAATTAGCGGGGAAAGAAGACCCTTTTGAGCTTGACTCTAGTCTGGCAGTGTAAGGAGACATAAGAGGTGTAGCATAAGTGGGAGATTTATGAATTTATTCATATATCGCCAATGAAATACCACTACTCTTATTGTTTCCTTACTTACTTGATTAAATGGAGCATGTATCATTTCCTAGCCATTATACGGATATATTTATATATCTTATGGTATTTGGTCTTGATGCAAGTTTCTTGATCAAAATATCAAGAGTTTGTTATATAATTGCAAACAGATTTTAATAAAATATATCATCTTATCGATGTTATAATTATAATTGAGATTTGGTATAACTCCAGCACTCAGGTATGATCCAATTCAAGGACATTGCCAGGTGGGGAGTTTGACTGGGGCGGTACATCTCTCAAATAATAACGGAGGTGTCCCAAGGCCAGCTCAGTGCGGACAGAAACCACACATAGAGCAAAAGGGCAAATGCTGACTTGATCTCGGTGTTCAGTACACACAGAGACAGCTAAAGCTCGGCCTATCGATCCTTTTGGTTTAAAGAGTTTTTAACAAGAGGTGTCAGAAAAGTTACCATAGGGATAACTGGCTTGTGGCGGCCAAGCGTTCATAGCGACGTCGCTTTTTGATCCTTCGATGTCGGCTCTTCCTATCATTGTGAAGCAAAATTCACCAAGCGTTGGATTGTTCACCCATGCAAGGGAACGTGAGCTGGGTTTAGACCGTCGTGAGACAGGTTAGTTTTATCCTACTAATGACAAATTTGTTGCGACAGCATTCCTGCGTAGTACGAGAGGAACCGCAGGTACGGACCAATGGCACAATACTTGTTCGAGCGAACAGTGGTATGACGCTACGTCCGTTGGATTATGCCTGAACGCCTCTAAGGTCGTATCCGTGCTGGACTGCAATGATAAAAATGGGGCAATTGCATTGTATGGCTTCTAAATCATTTAAAGTTTATATTTATTTATAAACGATAATGAATATATGATGCCAATGTTATTTGTAACATAGCAAATCCGGGAGGATTAATTATCACCTGGGTGCCGCGCTAGTTACATATTAAAACATTATTTAATACAATGACAATGCCTAGAATCAATTGTAAACGACTTTTGTAACGGGCAAGGTGTTGTAAGTGGTAGAGCAGCTGCCATACTGCGATCCACTGAAGCTCATCCTTTGCTTGATGATTCGTTTTAATATGAATCATCGTATATAAGTTGAATTTTCTGATTCGATTGATTTCTTGAAATTGATCGTTTCATGTTCAACAAAGAAATATCTTAATATATATACACGCAAGCAATATGGTTATAATTGCTATTGCGTTCATATAATACAATATAATGTATATATTACATATATGTATATATATATATATATATATATATATTACATTTATAATATGAAATTCAAAATATCTTTGAATTTTAATAAATTGACAACATATGATGAATTTTCAGATTCGATTGATTTCATTAAATTGATCGTTTCATATTCAACAAAGAAATATCTTAACATATACGCAAGCAAAATAATGGTTATAATTGCTATTGCGTTCATATAATATAATGTATATATTACTTGAATGTACATATTTACATTTATAATATTAAATTCAAAATATCTTTGAATTTTAATAAATTGACAACATATGATGAATTGTCTGATTCGATTGATTTCTTGAAATTGATCGTTTCATATTCAACAAAGAGATATCCTAGTATATACGCAAGCAATATATAGTTATAATTGTTATTGCGTTCATAGTATGTAGAAGAGAAATGATAGGATTTTTCTACGTATGATTTAAATAAACAATTATAATGAAATAAGATGATGCCTAGATAGATCGATTTCATTATCGATCTTTGTTATCTTGTTTCATTGTTGATTTGTTTTTTTAAATTATATGTAGAATTATTCTATCATTTTTTTTTATACATTTTGACTATAAAAAGTTTTTGCGGCGTGTCAGTTTAAATTTGACCCATAAGGTTTTTGCGGCGTGTATTTGTCACAACATATATAAGAGGATAGAGCATGTCGTTTTAAATGAAAAATTGGGTGCGAAGTGAAGAATATTCAAAGTACGAATATTCGATTGGTGTTGCAAAGCAATGTTACCAATGATATTAATGAACACCAATAAGCATAAAATTATGACAAAAGTCATGATTTCAAATATCTTCATGTGAAGGTATAATGATTGATATAAGTTGCAAATTGAACGTTTTCAATGTAATAAAATTCGATTGGAGGTGCATGTACGATGTTAAATATTATCGTATATATAAATATAGATATAAATAGTGAATAATAATTCACTATATTAAATAATGCTTGTATAAGGGAATAGAGCGCATGGTAAATATATGAATGCGAAAGATGGTTGGAAAATGAAGAATATTCAAAGTACGAATATTCGATTGGTGTTGCAAAGAAATGTTACCAATGATATTAATGAACACCAATAAGCATAAAATTATGACAAAAGTCATGATTTCAAATATCTTCATGTGAAGGTATAATGATTGATATAAGTTGCAAATTGAACGTTTTCAATATAATAAAATACGATTGGAGGTGCATGTACGATGTTAAATATTATCGTATATATAAATATAGATATAAATAGTGAATAATAATTCACTATATTAAATAATGCTTGTATAAGGGAATAGAGCGCATGGTAAATATATGAATGCGAAAGATGGTTGGAAAATGAAGAATATTCAAAGTACGAATATTCAATTGGTGTTGCAAAGCAATGTTACCAATGATATTAATGAACACCAATAAGCATAAAATTATGACAAAAGTCATGATTTCAAATATCTTCATGTGAAGGTATAATGATTGATATAAGTTGCAAATTGAACGTTTTCAATATAATAAAATACGGTTGGAGGTGCATGTACGATGTTAAATATTGTCGTATATATAAATAGTGAATATTAATTCACTATATTAAATAGTGTTTGTATCAAATTTGGAATAAATTTGACCAAAAAAGGTTTTCGTTGCGTGCATTTGTCACAACCTTTATAAGAGAACATAGGGTGGTGAATGAATGAATGAAGAAGATGGATGGGAAATGAAGAATATTCAAAGTACGAATATTCAATTGGTGTTGCAAAGCAATGTTACCAATGATATTAATGAACACCAATAAGCATAAAATTATGACAAAAGTCATGATTTCAAATATCTTCATGTGAAGGTATAATGATTGATATAAGTTGCAAATTGAACGTTTTCAATATAATAAAATACGATTGGAGGTGCATGTACGATGTTAAATATTGTCGTATATATAAATAGTGAATAATAATTCACTATATTAAATAATGCTTGTATAAGGGAATAGAGCGCATGGTAAATATATGAATGCGAAAGATGGTTGGAAAATGAAGAATATTCAAAGTACGAATATTCAATTGGTGTTGCAAAGCAATGTTACCAATGATATTAATGAACACCAATAAGCATAAAATTATGATTAAAAGTCATGATTTCAAATATCTTCATGTGAAGGTATAATGATTGATATAAGTTGCAAATTGAACGTTTTCAATATAATAAAATACGATTGGAGGTGCGTGTACGATGTTAAATATTGTCGTATATATAAATAGTGAATATTAATTCACTATATTAAATAGTGTTTGTATCAAATTTGGAATAAATTTGACCAAAAAAGGTTTTCGTTGCGTGCATTTGTCACAACCTTTATAAGAGAACATAGGGTGGTGAATGAATGAAGAAGATGGATGGGAAATGAAGAATATTCAAAGTACGAATATTCAATTGGTGTTGCAAAGCAATGTTACCAATGATATTAATGAACACCAATAAGCATAAAATTATGATTAAAAGTCATGATTTCAAAAAGCTTCATGCGAAGTTATAATGATTGATATATGTTGAAAATTGATTATTTTCAATATAATAAAATGCGATTGGAGGTGCATGTACAATGTTATATATATTGTCGTATATGTAAATATGCATATAAACAGTGACAATAATTTACTATATTAAATTTTGTTTGAATAAACTTCGAACAAAACATCTTTCCCCGGGTGCTGGTTTAAAAACCTTTATAAGGGAACAGAGCATGGTAAATGAATGAAAAAGATGGTTGGAAAACGATGTTGAATATTCAAGGTATGAATATTCGATTGGTCTTGCATAGCAATATGTTACCAATAATGTTGTTAATCAACCAACAGTAAGCACAAAATCGTGATAGAAGAAGTCATGATTTCAAAAGCCTTTATTTGAAGAAGGTACTAATGATTTTGATATGATTTGCAAATGGAATGTTATCCAATATAATAAGAGATATACGATTGATTACGAATGGGCAATATTATATATAGTCGTATATATAAATATTCTTATAAATAGTGATAATAAATTCACTATATTAAATGATGATTGTATGAGATTCGAGTGACAACGAAATGGCGATACAAGATAATTTGCTCTATGAGCAATCTATAATTGAAATTATACGTCCGTATTGATGTATATATAAGTAAGATTGGCTGATGCCATTTTACTTCTACCTTTATAGTTTCTAAATCTAAGCAGAGAATTGCTTGGTATAGATGAATTAATAAAGTGAATTATTTGCCGCGTGTATTCGTCACAACCTTTATAAGGGAACAGAGCATGGTTCGAATGTTCGAACGAAATGAAATGAAATGAAGGCTGGAAATGAAGAATATTCAAAGTACGAATATTCAATTGGTGTTGCAAAGCAATGTTACCAATGATATTAATGAACACCAATAAGCATAAAATTATGATTAAAAGTCATGATTTCAAATATCTTCATGTGAAGGTATAATGATTGATATAAGTTGCAAATTGAACGTTTTCAATATAATAAAATACGATTGGAGGTGCGTGTACGATGTTAAATATTGTCGTATATATAAATAGTGAATATTAATTCACTATATTAAATAGTGTTTGTATCAAATTTGGAATAAATTTGACCAAAAAAGGTTTTCGTTGCGTGCATTTGTCACAACCTTTATAAGAGAACATAGGGTGGTGAATGAATGAAGAAGATGGATGGGAAATGAAGAATATTCAAAGTACGAATATTCAATTGGTGTTGCAAAGCAATGTTACCAATGATATTAATGAACACCAATAAGCATAAAATTATGATTAAAAGTCATGATTTCAAAAAGCTTCATGCGAAGTTATAATGATTGATATATGTTGAAAATTGATTATTTTCAATATAATAAAATGCGATTGGAGGTGCATGTACAATGTTATATATATTGTCGTATATGTAAATATGCATATAAACAGTGACAATAATTTACTATATTAAATTTTGTTTGAATAAACTTCGAACAAAACATCTTTCCCCGGGTGCTGGTTTAAAAACCTTTATAAGGGAACAGAGCATGGTAAATGAATGAAAAAGATGGTTGGAAAACGATGTTGAATATTCAAGGTATGAATATTCGATTGGTCTTGCATAGCAATATGTTACCAATAATGTTGTTAATCAACCAACAGTAAGCACAAAATCGTGATAGAAGAAGTCATGATTTCAAAAGCCTTTATTTGAAGAAGGTACTAATGATTTTGATATGATTTGCAAATGGAATGTTATCCAATATAATAAGAGATATACGATTGATTACGAATGGGCAATATTATATATAGTCGTATATATAAATATTCTTATAAATAGTGATAATAAATTCACTATATTAAATGATGATTGTATGAGATTCGAGTGACAACGAAATGGCGATACAAGATAATTTGCTCTATGAGCAATCTATAATTGAAATTATACGTCCGTATTGATGTATATATAAGTAAGATTGGCTGATGCCATTTTACTTCTACCTTTATAGTTTCTAAATCTAAGCAGAGAATTGCTTGGTATAGATGAATTAATAAAGTGAATTATTTGCCGCGTGTATTCGTCACAACCTTTATAAGGGAACAGAGCATGGTTC
>CAWZZZ010000134.1:17500-27500 GCA_963966595.1 Physocephala rufipes
GTGCGAGTCATTAACTCGTATTGATTACGTCCCTGCCCTTTGTGCACACCGCCCGTCGCTACTACCGATTGAATTATTTAGTGAGGTCTCCGGACGTGATCACTGTGACGCCATTCGTGTGTTACGGCTGTTTCGCAAAAGTTGACCGAACTTGATTATTTAGAGGAAGTAAAAGTCGTAACAAGGTTTCCGTAGGTGAACCTGCGGAAGGATCATTAATGTGTTCCTAAAGAATAAAATCAAAAATCAAACTATATATATATAAATCCGTTTACGAATGGAATATATATAATATAGAATCGCAATAAATATGCGATCAATAATTTTGATGAGTACCGTAAGGGAAAGTTGAAACCAATTATATAACGATGTATTACATATTGGCTCATTACAAGTACCGTAAGGGAAAGTTCTGACATGTATGGAATATATCAAACTATTAAGTATCATAAGGAATATATGGCTCGTAACAAGTACCGTAAGGGAAAGTTCGGACATATGGAACATTTGATACTTAAATGCCGTAAATAATATACGGCTAATAATAACGAGTACCGCAAGGGAAAGTTAAGATATATAGAGAACATATTGAAGAACATTGAGTAAATTGCACTTAGGAAAATTTTCAATTTTCTATAAGTTAATGTTTATATATATAATAAATATATATATAAACTAAGACATTCGCAATGAGCAATGTTTAATCAATATGTAGAACATATTCAACATTGAGTAAATTGCACTTAGGAAAATTTTTAATTTTCTATAAGTTAATGTTTATATATATAATAAATATATATATAAACTAAGACATTCGCAATGAGCAATGTTTAATCAATATAGTACATATATTGAATATTGAGTAAATTGCACTTAGGAAAATTTTTAATTTTCTATAAGTTAATGTTTATATATATATAATAAATATATATATAAACTAAGACATTCGCAATGAGCAATATTTAATCAATATATAGTACATATATTGAAAGGGGGATTTATACAATCCTTACCTTTCAAAAAATATTTGTGACACATTTCATTTATATATGAAATGGATTTTTTTCAATTGTTAAAACTCTAAGCGGTGGATCACTTGGCTCATGGGTCGATGAAGAACGCAGCAAACTGTGCGTCATCGTGTGAACTGCAGGACACATGAACATCGATATTTTGAACGCATATCGCAGTCCATGCTATCATGTACTTTAATTAATTTTAAATGTACTGCTTGGACTACATATGGTTGAGGGTTGTAAGAATATATAAATGAAGTTGCTTGGTTTCTTATTAAAAAATTATTATTATTATTATTAATAATTTTAATAAGAATGCTTTAAGCACATGTTATATTATTGGATAAAATTTTTTATATATTTTTTATCCATAATATATATGAATAATTAACCTCAGATTGATATTTATAAGTTTATATAAATATTGAGGAATGTCTAGCATAAAGAAATAAATTTTTTTCTAGAATTGCCTCTTATTTATATATAACAATACAATTATAATGAATTATTAATTCTGAAGGTTTAAAATGTTTCCTATATAGGAAAATAATTCTTATACAACCTCAACTCATATGGGACTACCCCCTGAATTTAAGCATATTAATTAGGGGAGGAAAAGAAACTAACAAGGATTTTCTTAGTAGCGGCGAGCGAAAAGAAAACAGTTCATCACTAAGTCATTTTGTCTTTGGGACAAATATGAGATGCAGTGTATGGAACATCTATAATCTAGTATGAGAAATTAACGGTTTAAGTCCTTCTTAAATGAGGCCATTTACCCATAGAGGGTGCTAGGCCCGTATAACGTTAATGATTACTGGAAGATGATTCCAAAGAGTCGTGTTGCTTGATAGTGCAGCACTAAGTGGGTGGTAAACTCCATCTAAAGCTAAATATAACCATGAGACCGATAGTAAACAAGTACCGTGAGGGAAAGTTGAAAAGAACTCTGAATAGAGAGTTAAATAGTACGTGAAACTGCTTAGAGGTTAAGCCCGATGAACCTGAATATCCATTATAGAAAATACAACATTATGAATATAATATTTTAAACATATTATATGAATAGTGTGCATTTTTTCTATATTTGGACATTGTAATCTATTAACACAAATATATATTTATCATAGAATCATTAAGATTAATGTTTATTCAAATTAATATACTGTTTTGTGTATTAATGTCGAATAAATTCTTATGATTTGATAAAGTGTTGATAGTTGGAATAATATGTATAGTGCTTAAATTCATTAATGAATTTTGTAATGGCATGAGTATTTATTTACTTATGCATATTTTACATGCACTCATACGATTAACAATGCGATAGATTCAGGATACCTTCGGGACCCGTCTTGAAACACGGACCAAGGAGTCTAACATATGTGCAAGTCATTGGGATTTATGTTTATTAAACCCAAAGGCATAATTAACTTAAATGTTATTTAAATGGGATTAGTTTTTAATCTATTTATAGATTAATAATTCAATCCCGGGGCGTTCTATACAGTTATGTATAATAATATTTATATTATTTATACCTCTAACTAGAGCGTACCTTCAGCATTTATGCTGTGACCCGAAAGATGGTGATCTATACTTGATCAGGTTGAAGTCAGGGGAAACCCTGATGGAAGACCGAAACAGTTCTGACGTGCAAATCGATTGTCAGAATTGAGTATAGCTGCGTAAGACTCATCGAACCATCTAGTAGCTGGTTCCCTCCGAAGTTTCTCTCAGGATAGCTGGTGCATTTAATTATTATATAAAATATTCCTATCTGGTAAAGCGAATGATTAGAGGCCTTAGGATCGAAACGATCTTAACCTATTCTCAAACTTTAAATGGGTAAGAACCTCACCTTTCTTGATATGAAGGTAGAGGCTATGATATATTGCGCCCAGTGGGCCACTTTTGGTAAGCAGAACTGGCGCTGTGGGATGAACCAAACGTTATGTTACGGTGCCCAAATTAACAACTCATGCAGATACCATGAAAGGCGTTAGTTGCTAAAAACAGCATGACGGTGGACATGGAAGTCGTAATCCGCTAAGGAGTGTGTAACAACTCACATGCCGAAGCAACTAGCCCTTAAAATGGATGGCGCTTAAGTTGTATACCTATACATTACCGCTAAAGTAAATGATTTATATTCAATTTCGATTGAATTATAAATTTTGAAACTTTAGTGAGTAGGAGGGTACAATGGTGTGCTTAGAAGTGTTTGGCGTGAGCCTGCATGGAGCCGCCATTGGTACAGATCTTGGTGGTAGTAGCAAATAATCGAATGAGACCTTGGAGGACTGAAGTGGAGAAGGGTTTCGTGTGAACAGTGGTTGATCACGAGTTAGTCGGTCCTAAGTTCAAGGCGAAAGCTGAAAATTTTCAAGTTATAATGAAAAAATATATATATATATATATATGTATATATATTTAAGATTTAAACACTTGATTATATTTGAACGAAAGGGAATACGGTTCCAATTCCGTAACCTGTTGAGTATCCGTTTGTTATTAAAAATGGGCTTTATGCTCATCCTGGCAACAGAAACGACCATAAAGAAGCCGTCGAGAGGTATCGGAAGAGTTTTCTTTTCTGTTTTATAGTCGTACTACCATGGAAGTCTTTCGAAGAGAGATATGGTAGATGGACTAGAAGAGCATGACATTTACTGTTGTGTCGATATTTTCTCCTCGGACCTTGAAAATTTATGGTGGGGTGGTCACGCAAACTTCTCAACAGGCCGTACCGATATCCGCAGCTGGTCTCCAAGGTGAAGAGTCTCTAGTCGATAGAATAATGTAGGTAAGGGAAGTCGGCAAATTAGATCCGTAACT
Source organism: Physocephala rufipes (assembly GCA_963966595.1). Lineage (NCBI taxonomy): Eukaryota > Metazoa > Arthropoda > Insecta > Diptera > Conopidae > Physocephala > Physocephala rufipes. Next base: position 21,355 of record CAWZZZ010000134.1, read on the forward strand.
TCGGGATAAGGATTGGCTCTGAAGATTGAGATAGTCGGGCTTGATTGGGAAGCAATAACATGGTTTATGTACTCGTTCTGGATAAATAAAGATCTTTGGATCTTGTTCCCCGGATAGTAGCTTACTTAACCAATTGTGGAACTTTCTTGCTAAAATTTTTAAGGAACTATCGCAAGATGTATTCCTTTTAAATTATAACGATTATCAATTAACAATCAATTCAGAACTGGCACGGACTTGGTGAATCCGACTGTCTAATTAAAACAAAGCATTGTGATGGCCCCAGCGGGTGATGACACAATGTGATTTCTGCCCAGTGCTCTGAATGTCAACGTGAAGAAATTCAAGTAAGCGCGGGTCAACGGCGGGAGTAACTATGACTCTCTTAAGGTAGCCAAATGCCTCGTCATCTAATTAGTGACGCGCATGAATGGATTAACGAGATTCACTCTGTCCCTATCTACTTAGGGTGCCAGTCCCGTGGTGTATGGGCCCAAAATGGCAGTGACCTGGGTGTATGAAATGGTCACTTACCACGATTGTGGTACTCCCGGGTTCCGGAGCCTACCATATGGCTTTAAATTGGTACCACGGGAGACAAGCAATGAGATTCATTTCCAGATGGTGTGCTAATAGCTTCGGCTAATAGTCACACCATCTGGTACAGCCGGATGGGTGCTAATGGCGTATGCCAATAGTTACACCATCCGGCTTTATATTCCAAGCCCCACATGCTTGTCATTGGGTAGGCCCTTCGGGAGCTTCGTGGTGGCTGTGGTTGTACCCAAAATTACGCGGGTACGAGCTTATGCTCGGGTGAGGTAATGCACAATACATTACCAGGTGCCGGACCAAATAATCCGGAAGAGGTTTTAGATCGGCCTCGACGATACCTTGAGTGGAGTGTCCATACCATGCATATGGCCTCCAAAGGTACAATATGCCACGGCTTGGTAACCCGGAGGCAGTGGGCGTTGGTTGTCGCCATATAGAGAAAAAAGGTGCGTTCACAAAGTTCGCACTTGCAACCCCGTGCGGGATGGCCCGCCTTCAGATTAAGCCAACACGGCAGGTGCTGAAGTAAAACAAATAGTGGAATCTGTCCCTATCTACTATCTAGCGAAACCACAGCCAAGGGAACGGGCTTGGAATAATTAGCGGGGAAAGAAGACCCTTTTGAGCTTGACTCTAGTCTGGCAGTGTAAGGAGACATAAGAGGTGTAGCATAAGTGGGAGATTTATGAATTTATTCATATATCGCCAATGAAATACCACTACTCTTATTGTTTCCTTACTTACTTGATTAAATGGAGCATGTATCATTTCCTAGCCATTATACGGATATATTTATATATCTTATGGTATTTGGTCTTGATGCAAGTTTCTTGATCAAAATATCAAGAGTTTGTTATATAATTGCAAACAGATTTTAATAAAATATATCATCTTATCGATGTTATAATTATAATTGAGATTTGGTATAACTCCAGCACTCAGGTATGATCCAATTCAAGGACATTGCCAGGTGGGGAGTTTGACTGGGGCGGTACATCTCTCAAATAATAACGGAGGTGTCCCAAGGCCAGCTCAGTGCGGACAGAAACCACACATAGAGCAAAAGGGCAAATGCTGACTTGATCTCGGTGTTCAGTACACACAGAGACAGCTAAAGCTCGGCCTATCGATCCTTTTGGTTTAAAGAGTTTTTAACAAGAGGTGTCAGAAAAGTTACCATAGGGATAACTGGCTTGTGGCGGCCAAGCGTTCATAGCGACGTCGCTTTTTGATCCTTCGATGTCGGCTCTTCCTATCATTGTGAAGCAAAATTCACCAAGCGTTGGATTGTTCACCCATGCAAGGGAACGTGAGCTGGGTTTAGACCGTCGTGAGACAGGTTAGTTTTATCCTACTAATGACAAATTTGTTGCGACAGCATTCCTGCGTAGTACGAGAGGAACCGCAGGTACGGACCAATGGCACAATACTTGTTCGAGCGAACAGTGGTATGACGCTACGTCCGTTGGATTATGCCTGAACGCCTCTAAGGTCGTATCCGTGCTGGACTGCAATGATAAAAATGGGGCAATTGCATTGTATGGCTTCTAAATCATTTAAAGTTTATATTTATTTATAAACGATAATGAATATATGATGCCAATGTTATTTGTAACATAGCAAATCCGGGAGGATTAATTATCACCTGGGTGCCGCGCTAGTTACATATTAAAACATTATTTAATACAATGACAATGCCTAGAATCAATTGTAAACGACTTTTGTAACGGGCAAGGTGTTGTAAGTGGTAGAGCAGCTGCCATACTGCGATCCACTGAAGCTCATCCTTTGCTTGATGATTCGTTTTAATATGAATCATCGTATATAAGTTGAATTTTCTGATTCGATTGATTTCTTGAAATTGATCGTTTCATGTTCAACAAAGAAATATCTTAATATATATACACGCAAGCAATATGGTTATAATTGCTATTGCGTTCATATAATACAATATAATGTATATATTACATATATGTATATATATATATATATTACATTTATAATATGAAATTCAAAATATCTTTGAATTTTAATAAATTGACAACATATGATGAATTTTCAGATTCGATTGATTTCATTAAATTGATCGTTTCATATTCAACAAAGAAATATCTTAACATATACGCAAGCAAAATAATGGTTATAATTGCTATTGCGTTCATATAATATAATGTATATATTACTTGAATGTACATATTTACATTTATAATATTAAATTCAAAATATCTTTGAATTTTAATAAATTGACAACATATGATGAATTGTCTGATTCGATTGATTTCTTGAAATTGATCGTTTCATATTCAACAAAGAGATATCCTAGTATATACGCAAGCAATATATAGTTATAATTGTTATTGCGTTCATAGTATGTAGAAGAGAAATGATAGGATTTTTCTACGTATGATTTAAATAAACAATTATGATGAAATAAGATATGATGCCTAGATAGATCGATTTCATTATCGATCTTTGTTATCTTGTTTCATTGTTGATTTGTTTTTTTAAATTATATGTAGAATTATTCTATCATTTTTTTTTATACATTTTGACTATAAAAAGTTTTTGCGGCGTGTCAGTTTAAATTTGACCCATAAGGTTTTTGCGGCGTGTATTTGTCACAACATATATAAGAGGATAGAGCATGTCGTTTTAAATGAAAAATTGGGTGCGAAGTGAAGAATATTCAAAGTACGAATATTCGATTGGTGTTGCAAAGCAATGTTACCAATGATATTAATGAACACCAATAAGCATAAAATTATGACAAAAGTCATGATTTCAAATATCTTCATGTGAAGGTATAATGATTGATATAAGTTGCAAATTGAACGTTTTCAATGTAATAAAATTCGATTGGAGGTGCATGTACGATGTTAAATATTATCGTATATATAAATATAGATATAAATAGTGAATAATAATTCACTATATTAAATAATGCTTGTATAAGGGAATAGAGCGCATGGTAAATATATGAATGCGAAAGATGGTTGGAAAATGAAGAATATTCAAAGTACGAATATTCGATTGGTGTTGCAAAGAAATGTTACCAATGATATTAATGAACACCAATAAGCATAAAATTATGACAAAAGTCATGATTTCAAATATCTTCATGTGAAGGTATAATGATTGATATAAGTTGCAAATTGAACGTTTTCAATATAATAAAATACGATTGGAGGTGCATGTACGATGTTAAATATTATCGTATATATAAATATAGATATAAATAGTGAATAATAATTCACTATATTAAATAATGCTTGTATAAGGGAATAGAGCGCATGGTAAATATATGAATGCGAAAGATGGTTGGAAAATGAAGAATATTCAAAGTACGAATATTCAATTGGTGTTGCAAAGCAATGTTACCAATGATATTAATGAACACCAATAAGCATAAAATTATGACAAAAGTCATGATTTCAAATATCTTCATGTGAAGGTATAATGATTGATATAAGTTGCAAATTGAACGTTTTCAATATAATAAAATACGGTTGGAGGTGCATGTACGATGTTAAATATTGTCGTATATATAAATAGTGAATATTAATTCACTATATTAAATAGTGTTTGTATCAAATTTGGAATAAATTTGACCAAAAAAGGTTTTCGTTGCGTGCATTTGTCACAACCTTTATAAGAGAACATAGGGTGGTGAATGAATGAATGAAGAAGATGGATGGGAAATGAAGAATATTCAAAGTACGAATATTCAATTGGTGTTGCAAAGCAATGTTACCAATGATATTAATGAACACCAATAAGCATAAAATTATGACAAAAGTCATGATTTCAAATATCTTCATGTGAAGGTATAATGATTGATATAAGTTGCAAATTGAACGTTTTCAATATAATAAAATACGATTGGAGGTGCATGTACGATGTTAAATATTGTCGTATATATAAATAGTGAATAATAATTCACTATATTAAATAATGCTTGTATAAGGGAATAGAGCGCATGGTAAATATATGAATGCGAAAGATGGTTGGAAAATGAAGAATATTCAAAGTACGAATATTCAATTGGTGTTGCAAAGCAATGTTACCAATGATATTAATGAACACCAATAAGCATAAAATTATGATTAAAAGTCATGATTTCAAATATCTTCATGTGAAGGTATAATGATTGATATAAGTTGCAAATTGAACGTTTTCAATATAATAAAATACGATTGGAGGTGCATGTACGATGTTAAATATTGTCGTATATATAAATAGTGAATATTAATTCACTATATTAAATAGTGTTTGTATCAAATTTGGAATAAATTTGACCAAAAAAGGTTTTCGTTGCGTGCATTTGTCACAACCTTTATAAGAGAACATAGGGTGGTGAATGAATGAAGAAGATGGATGGGAAATGAAGAATATTCAAAGTACGAATATTCAATTGGTGTTGCAAAGCAATGTTACCAATGATATTAATGAACACCAATAAGCATAAAATTATGATTAAAAGTCATGATTTCAAAAAGCTTCATGCGAAGTTATAATGATTGATATATGTTGAAAATTGATTATTTTCAATATAATAAAATGCGATTGGAGGTGCATGTACAATGTTATATATATTGTCGTATATGTAAATATGCATATAAACAGTGACAATAATTTACTATATTAAATTTTGTTTGAATAAACTTCGAACAAAACATCTTTCCCCGGGTGCTGGTTTAAAAACCTTTATAAGGGAACAGAGCATGGTAAATGAATGAAAAAGATGGTTGGAAAACGATGTTGAATATTCAAGGTATGAATATTCGATTGGTCTTGCATAGCAATATGTTACCAATAATGTTGTTAATCAACCAACAGTAAGCACAAAATCGTGATAGAAGAAGTCATGATTTCAAAAGCCTTTATTTGAAGAAGGTACTAATGATTTTGATATGATTTGCAAATGGAATGTTATCCAATATAATAAGAGATATACGATTGATTACGAATGGGCAATATTATATATAGTCGTATATATAAATATTCTTATAAATAGTGATAATAAATTCACTATATTAAATGATGATTGTATGAGATTCGAGTGACAACGAAATGGCGATACAAGATAATTTGCTCTATGAGCAATCTATAATTGAAATTATACGTCCGTATTGATGTATATATAAGTAAGATTGGCTGATGCCATTTTACTTCTACCTTTATAGTTTCTAAATCTAAGCAGAGAATTGCTTGGTATAGATGAATTAATAAAGTGAATTATTTGCCGCGTGTATTCGTCACAACCTTTATAAGGGAACAGAGCATGGTTCGAATGTTCGAACGAAATGAAATGAAATGAAGGCTGGAAATGAAGAATATTCAAAGTACGAATATTCAATTGGTCTTGCATAGCAATGTTACCAATGATGTTAATCAACCAACAATAAACATAAAATCATGATAAAAGTCATGATTTCAAAAAAATCTTCATGTAATGAAGATTGTTGTATATATAAATATATACATACATATATATATATATATATAAATATATACATATAATTAGTGATAATAAATTCACTATATTAAATGAAAAATGGCAATACAAGAAAATTTGCTATATGAGCAAATTG
>CAWZZZ010000134.1:30000-48587 GCA_963966595.1 Physocephala rufipes
TGCGATCAATAATTTTGATGAGTACCGTAAGGGAAAGTTGAAACCAATTATATAACGATGTATTACATATTGGCTCATTACAAGTACCGTAAGGGAAAGTTCTGACATGTATGGAATATATCAAACTATTAAGTATCATAAGGAATATATGGCTCGTAACAAGTACCGTAAGGGAAAGTTCGGACATATGGAACATTTGATACTTAAATGCCGTAAATAATATACGGCTAATAATAACGAGTACCGCAAGGGAAAGTTAAGATATATAGAGAACATATTGAAGAACATTGAGTAAATTGCACTTAGGAAAATTTTCAATTTTCTATAAGTTAATGTTTATATATATAATAAATATATATATAAACTAAGACATTCGCAATGAGCAATGTTTAATCAATATGTAGAACATATTCAACATTGAGTAAATTGCACTTAGGAAAATTTTTAATTTTCTATAAGTTAATGTTTATATATATAATAAATATATATATAAACTAAGACATTCGCAATGAGCAATGTTTAATCAATTTAGTACATATATTGAATATTGAGTAAATTGCACTTAGGAAAATTTTTAATTTTCTATAAGTTAATGTTTATATATATAATAAATATATATATAAACTAAGACATTCGCAATGGGCAATATTTAATCAATATATAGTACATATATTGAAAGGGGGATTTATACAATCCTTACCTTTCAAAAAATATTTGTGACACATTTCATTTATATATGAAATGGATTTTTTCAATTGTTAAAACTCTAAGCGGTGGATCACTTGGCTCATGGGTCGATGAAGAACGCAGCAAACTGTGCGTCATCGTGTGAACTGCAGGACACATGAACATCGATATTTTGAACGCATATCGCAGTCCATGCTATCATGTACTTTAATTAATTTTAAATGTACTGCTTGGACTACATATGGTTGAGGGTTGTAAGAATATATAAATGAAGTTGCTTGGTTTCTTATTAAAAAATTATTATTATTATTATTAATAATTTTAATAAGAATGCTTTAAGCACATGTTATATTATTGGATAAAATTTTTTATATATTTTTTATCCATAATATATATGAATAATTAACCTCAGATTGATATTTATAAGTTTATATAAATATTGAGGAATGTCTAGCATAAAGAAATAAATTTTTTTCTAGAATTGCCTCTTATTTATATATAACAATACAATTATAATGAATTATTAATTCTGAAGGTTTAAAATGTTTCCTATATAGGAAAATAATTATTATACAACCTCAACTCATATGGGACTACCCCCTGAATTTAAGCATATTAATTAGGGGAGGAAAAGAAACTAACAAGGATTTTCTTAGTAGCGGCGAGCGAAAAGAAAACAGTTCATCACTAAGTCATTTTGTCTTTGGGACAAATATGAGATGCAGTGTATGGAACATCTATAATCTAGTATGAGAAATTAACGGTTTAAGTCCTTCTTAAATGAGGCCATTTACCCATAGAGGGTGCTAGGCCCGTATAACGTTAATGATTACTGGAAGATGATTCCAAAGAGTCGTGTTGCTTGATAGTGCAGCACTAAGTGGGTGGTAAACTCCATCTAAAGCTAAATATAACCATGAGACCGATAGTAAACAAGTACCGTGAGGGAAAGTTGAAAAGAACTCTGAATAGAGAGTTAAATAGTACGTGAAACTGCTTAGAGGTTAAGCCCGATGAACCTGAATATCCATTATAGAAAATACAACATTATGAATATAATATTTTAAACATATTATATGAATAGTGTGCATTTTTTCTATATTTGGACATTGTAATCTATTAACACAAATATATATTTATCATAGAATCATTAAGATTAATGTTTATTCAAATTAATATACTGTTTTGTGTATTAATGTCGAATAAATTCTTATGATTTGATAAAGTGTTGATAGTTGGAATAATATGTATAGTGCTTAAATTCATTAATGAATTTTGTAATGGCATGAGTATTTATTTACTTATGCATATTTTACATGCACTCATACGATTAACAATGCGATAGATTCAGGATACCTTCGGGACCCGTCTTGAAACACGGACCAAGGAGTCTAACATATGTGCAAGTCATTGGGATTTATGTTTATTAAACCCAAAGGCATAATTAACTTAAATGTTATTTAAATGGGATTAGTTTTTAATCTATTTATAGATTAATAATTCAATCCCGGGGCGTTCTATACAGTTATGTATAATAATATTTATATTATTTATACCTCTAACTAGAGCGTACCTTCAGCATTTATGCTGTGACCCGAAAGATGGTGATCTATACTTGATCAGGTTGAAGTCAGGGGAAACCCTGATGGAAGACCGAAACAGTTCTGACGTGCAAATCGATTGTCAGAATTGAGTATAGCTGCGTAAGACTCATCGAACCATCTAGTAGCTGGTTCCCTCCGAAGTTTCTCTCAGGATAGCTGGTGCATTTAATTATTATATAAAATATTCCTATCTGGTAAAGCGAATGATTAGAGGCCTTAGGATCGAAACGATCTTAACCTATTCTCAAACTTTAAATGGGTAAGAACCTCACCTTTCTTGATATGAAGGTAGAGGCTATGATATATTGCGCCCAGTGGGCCACTTTTGGTAAGCAGAACTGGCGCTGTGGGATGAACCAAACGTTATGTTACGGTGCCCAAATTAACAACTCATGCAGATACCATGAAAGGCGTTAGTTGCTAAAAACAGCATGACGGTGGACATGGAAGTCGTAATCCGCTAAGGAGTGTGTAACAACTCACATGCCGAAGCAACTAGCCCTTAAAATGGATGGCGCTTAAGTTGTATACCTATACATTACCGCTAAAGTAAATGATTTATATTCAATTTCGATTGAATTATAAATTTTGAAACTTTAGTGAGTAGGAGGGTACAATGGTGTGCTTAGAAGTGTTTGGCGTGAGCCTGCATGGAGCCGCCATTGGTACAGATCTTGGTGGTAGTAGCAAATAATCGAATGAGACCTTGGAGGACTGAAGTGGAGAAGGGTTTCGTGTGAACAGTGGTTGATCACGAGTTAGTCGGTCCTAAGTTCAAGGCGAAAGCTGAAAATTTTCAAGTTATAATGAAAAAATATATATATATATATATGTATATATATTTAAGATTTAAACACTTGATTATATTTGAACGAAAGGGAATACGGTTCCAATTCCGTAACCTGTTGAGTATCCGTTTGTTATTAAAAATGGGCTTTATGCTCATCCTGGCAACAGAAACGACCATAAAGAAGCCGTCGAGAGGTATCGGAAGAGTTTTCTTTTCTGTTTTATAGTCGTACTACCATGGAAGTCTTTCGAAGAGAGATATGGTAGATGGACTAGAAGAGCATGACATTTACTGTTGTGTCGATATTTTCTCCTCGGACCTTGAAAATTTATGGTGGGGTCACGCAAACTTCTCAACAGGCCGTACCGATATCCGCAGCTGGTCTCCAAGGTGAAGAGTCTCTAGTCGATAGAATAATGTAGGTAAGGGAAGTCGGCAAATTAGATCCGTAACTTCGGGATAAGGATTGGCTCTGAAGATTGAGATAGTCGGGCTTGATTGGGAAGCAATAACATGGTTTATGTACTCGTTCTGGATAAATAAAGATCTTTGGATCTTGTTCCCCGGATAGTAGCTTACTTAACCAATTGTGGAACTTTCTTGCTAAAATTTTTAAGGAACTATCGCAAGATGTATTCCTTTTAAATTATAACGATTATCAATTAACAATCAATTCAGAACTGGCACGGACTTGGTGAATCCGACTGTCTAATTAAAACAAAGCATTGTGATGGCCCCAGCGGGTGATGACACAATGTGATTTCTGCCCAGTGCTCTGAATGTCAACGTGAAGAAATTCAAGTAAGCGCGGGTCAACGGCGGGAGTAACTATGACTCTCTTAAGGTAGCCAAATGCCTCGTCATCTAATTAGTGACGCGCATGAATGGATTAACGAGATTCACTCTGTCCCTATCTACTATCTAGCGAAACCACAGCCAAGGGAACGGGCTTGGAATAATTAGCGGGGAAAGAAGACCCTTTTGAGCTTGACTCTAGTCTGGCAGTGTAAGGAGACATAAGAGGTGTAGCATAAGTGGGAGATTTATGAATTTATTCATATATCGCCAATGAAATACCACTACTCTTATTGTTTCCTTACTTACTTGATTAAATGGAGCATGTATCATTTCCTAGCCATTATACGGATATATTTATATATCTTATGGTATTTGGTCTTGATGCAAGTTTCTTGATCAAAATATCAAGAGTTTGTTATATAATTGCAAACAGATTTTAATAAAATATATCATCTTATCGATGTTATAATTATAATTGAGATTTGGTATAACTCCAGCACTCAGGTATGATCCAATTCAAGGACATTGCCAGGTGGGGAGTTTGACTGGGGCGGTACATCTCTCAAATAATAACGGAGGTGTCCCAAGGCCAGCTCAGTGCGGACAGAAACCACACATAGAGCAAAAGGGCAAATGCTGACTTGATCTCGGTGTTCAGTACACACAGAGACAGCTAAAGCTCGGCCTATCGATCCTTTTGGTTTAAAGAGTTTTTAACAAGAGGTGTCAGAAAAGTTACCATAGGGATAACTGGCTTGTGGCGGCCAAGCGTTCATAGCGACGTCGCTTTTTGATCCTTCGATGTCGGCTCTTCCTATCATTGTGAAGCAAAATTCACCAAGCGTTGGATTGTTCACCCATGCAAGGGAACGTGAGCTGGGTTTAGACCGTCGTGAGACAGGTTAGTTTTATCCTACTAATGACAAATTTGTTGCGACAGCATTCCTGCGTAGTACGAGAGGAACCGCAGGTACGGACCAATGGCACAATACTTGTTCGAGCGAACAGTGGTATGACGCTACGTCCGTTGGATTATGCCTGAACGCCTCTAAGGTCGTATCCGTGCTGGACTGCAATGATAAAAATGGGGCAATTGCATTGTATGGCTTCTAAATCATTTAAAGTTTATATTTATTTATAAACGATAATGAATATATGATGCCAATGTTATTTGTAACATAGCAAATCCGGGAGGATTAATTATCACCTGGGTGCCGCGCTAGTTACATATTAAAACATTATTTAATACAATGACAATGCCTAGAATCAATTGTAAACGACTTTTGTAACGGGCAAGGTGTTGTAAGTGGTAGAGCAGCTGCCATACTGCGATCCACTGAAGCTCATCCTTTGCTTGATGATTCGTTTTAATATGAATCATCGTATATAAGTTGAATTTTCTGATTCGATTGATTTCTTGAAATTGATCGTTTCATGTTCAACAAAGAAATATCTTAATATATATACACGCAAGCAATATGGTTATAATTGCTATTGCGTTCATATAATACAATATAATGTATATATTACATATATGTATATATATATATATATTACATTTATAATATGAAATTCAAAATATCTTTGAATTTTAATAAATTGACAACATATGATGAATTTTCAGATTCGATTGATTTCATTAAATTGATCGTTTCATATTCAACAAAGAAATATCTTAACATATACGCAAGCAAAATAATGGTTATAATTGCTATTGCGTTCATATAATATAATGTATATATTACTTGAATGTACATATTTACATTTATAATATTAAATTCAAAATATCTTTGAATTTTAATAAATTGACAACATATGATGAATTGTCTGATTCGATTGATTTCTTGAAATTGATCGTTTCATATTCAACAAAGAGATATCCTAGTATATACGCAAGCAATATATAGTTATAATTGTTATTGCGTTCATAGTATGTAGAAGAGAAATGATAGGATTTTTCTACGTATGATTTAAATAAACAATTATGATGAAATAAGATATGATGCCTAGATAGATCGATTTCATTATCGATCTTTGTTATCTTGTTTCATTGTTGATTTGTTTTTTTAAATTATATGTAGAATTATTCTATCATTTTTTTTTATACATTTTGACTATAAAAAGTTTTTGCGGCGTGTCAGTTTAAATTTGACCCATAAGGTTTTTGCGGCGTGTATTTGTCACAACATATATAAGAGGATAGAGCATGTCGTTTTAAATGAAAAATTGGGTGCGAAGTGAAGAATATTCAAAGTACGAATATTCGATTGGTGTTGCAAAGCAATGTTACCAATGATATTAATGAACACCAATAAGCATAAAATTATGACAAAAGTCATGATTTCAAATATCTTCATGTGAAGGTATAATGATTGATATAAGTTGCAAATTGAACGTTTTCAATGTAATAAAATTCGATTGGAGGTGCATGTACGATGTTAAATATTATCGTATATATAAATATAGATATAAATAGTGAATAATAATTCACTATATTAAATAATGCTTGTATAAGGGAATAGAGCGCATGGTAAATATATGAATGCGAAAGATGGTTGGAAAATGAAGAATATTCAAAGTACGAATATTCGATTGGTGTTGCAAAGAAATGTTACCAATGATATTAATGAACACCAATAAGCATAAAATTATGACAAAAGTCATGATTTCAAATATCTTCATGTGAAGGTATAATGATTGATATAAGTTGCAAATTGAACGTTTTCAATATAATAAAATACGATTGGAGGTGCATGTACGATGTTAAATATTATCGTATATATAAATATAGATATAAATAGTGAATAATAATTCACTATATTAAATAATGCTTGTATAAGGGAATAGAGCGCATGGTAAATATATGAATGCGAAAGATGGTTGGAAAATGAAGAATATTCAAAGTACGAATATTCAATTGGTGTTGCAAAGCAATGTTACCAATGATATTAATGAACACCAATAAGCATAAAATTATGACAAAAGTCATGATTTCAAATATCTTCATGTGAAGGTATAATGATTGATATAAGTTGCAAATTGAACGTTTTCAATATAATAAAATACGGTTGGAGGTGCATGTACGATGTTAAATATTGTCGTATATATAAATAGTGAATATTAATTCACTATATTAAATAGTGTTTGTATCAAATTTGGAATAAATTTGACCAAAAAAGGTTTTCGTTGCGTGCATTTGTCACAACCTTTATAAGAGAACATAGGGTGGTGAATGAATGAATGAAGAAGATGGATGGGAAATGAAGAATATTCAAAGTACGAATATTCAATTGGTGTTGCAAAGCAATGTTACCAATGATATTAATGAACACCAATAAGCATAAAATTATGACAAAAGTCATGATTTCAAATATCTTCATGTGAAGGTATAATGATTGATATAAGTTGCAAATTGAACGTTTTCAATATAATAAAATACGATTGGAGGTGCATGTACGATGTTAAATATTGTCGTATATATAAATAGTGAATAATAATTCACTATATTAAATAATGCTTGTATAAGGGAATAGAGCGCATGGTAAATATATGAATGCGAAAGATGGTTGGAAAATGAAGAATATTCAAAGTACGAATATTCAATTGGTGTTGCAAAGCAATGTTACCAATGATATTAATGAACACCAATAAGCATAAAATTATGATTAAAAGTCATGATTTCAAATATCTTCATGTGAAGGTATAATGATTGATATAAGTTGCAAATTGAACGTTTTCAATATAATAAAATACGATTGGAGGTGCATGTACGATGTTAAATATTGTCGTATATATAAATAGTGAATATTAATTCACTATATTAAATAGTGTTTGTATCAAATTTGGAATAAATTTGACCAAAAAAGGTTTTCGTTGCGTGCATTTGTCACAACCTTTATAAGAGAACATAGGGTGGTGAATGAATGAAGAAGATGGATGGGAAATGAAGAATATTCAAAGTACGAATATTCAATTGGTGTTGCAAAGCAATGTTACCAATGATATTAATGAACACCAATAAGCATAAAATTATGATTAAAAGTCATGATTTCAAAAAGCTTCATGCGAAGTTATAATGATTGATATATGTTGAAAATTGATTATTTTCAATATAATAAAATGCGATTGGAGGTGCATGTACAATGTTATATATATTGTCGTATATGTAAATATGCATATAAACAGTGACAATAATTTACTATATTAAATTTTGTTTGAATAAACTTCGAACAAAACATCTTTCCCCGGGTGCTGGTTTAAAAACCTTTATAAGGGAACAGAGCATGGTAAATGAATGAAAAAGATGGTTGGAAAACGATGTTGAATATTCAAGGTATGAATATTCGATTGGTCTTGCATAGCAATATGTTACCAATAATGTTGTTAATCAACCAACAGTAAGCACAAAATCGTGATAGAAGAAGTCATGATTTCAAAAGCCTTTATTTGAAGAAGGTACTAATGATTTTGATATGATTTGCAAATGGAATGTTATCCAATATAATAAGAGATATACGATTGATTACGAATGGGCAATATTATATATAGTCGTATATATAAATATTCTTATAAATAGTGATAATAAATTCACTATATTAAATGATGATTGTATGAGATTCGAGTGACAACGAAATGGCGATACAAGATAATTTGCTCTATGAGCAATCTATAATTGAAATTATACGTCCGTATTGATGTATATATAAGTAAGATTGGCTGATGCCATTTTACTTCTACCTTTATAGTTTCTAAATCTAAGCAGAGAATTGCTTGGTATAGATGAATTAATAAAGTGAATTATTTGCCGCGTGTATTCGTCACAACCTTTATAAGGGAACAGAGCATGGTTCGAATGTTCGAACGAAATGAAATGAAATGAAGGCTGGAAATGAAGAATATTCAAAGTACGAATATTCAATTGGTCTTGCATAGCAATGTTACCAATGATGTTAATCAACCAACAATAAACATAAAATCATGATAAAAGTCATGATTTCAAAAAAATCTTCATGTAATGAAGATTGTTGTATATATAAATATATACATACATATATATATATATATAAATATATACATATAATTAGTGATAATAAATTCACTATATTAAATGAAAAATGGCAATACAAGAAAATTTGCTATATGAGCAAATTGCGCAATATATATGAACAAAAATATGTTACAGAGGTGTCAGATTACTATATAAGTAAGATTGGCAGATGCCGTTTTACTTCTACGTTCATAGTTTCTAGATCTAAGCTGAGAATTACTTAGCTTAGATGAATAAATAAAATGAAATAAATATCCATGATATCATAATATAAATATGTTACATATGTGATTAATCTGAAATTATTAATTTTAGATCACAAATAGTTATATGTATTTATAGTAAATACATATTTATTATGAATTGGAGATGCAAGTAATATATATGTATATACAATATATATATATTTATAAATATATATATATATAATATACGAATATATAACAGATGTAGCTTTATATTTGGCTTATTCTGTATTACATATATATATGAATGAATATAAAATAATATATATAACATTATTCTGGTTGATCCTGCCAGTAGTTATATGCTTGTCTCAAAGATTAAGCCATGCATGTCTAAGTACACACGAATTAAAAGTGAAACCGCAAAAGGCTCATTATATCAGTTATGGTTCCTTAGATCGTTAACAGTTACTTGGATAACTGTGGTAATTCTAGAGCTAATACATGCAATATAAACACGGACCTTTGGAACGTGTGCTTTTATTAGGCTCAAACCAAGCGGTCGCAAGATCGTTATATTGGTTGAACTCTAGATAACTTGCAGATCGTATGGTCTTGTACCGACGACAGATCTTTCAAATGTCTGCCCTATCAACTTTTGATGGTAGTATTTAGGACTACCATGGTTGCAACGGGTAACGGGGAATCAGGGTTCGATTCCGGAGAGGGAGCCTGAGAAACGGCTACCACATCTAAGGAAGGCAGCAGGCGCGTAAATTACCCACTCCCAGCTCGGGGAGGTAGTGACGAAAAATAACAATACAGGACTCATATCCGAGGCCCTGTAATTGGAATGAGTACACTTTAAATCCTTTAACAAGGACCAATTGGAGGACAAGTCTGGTGCCAGCACCCGCGGTAACTCCAGCTCCAATAGCGTATATTAAAGTTGTTGCGGTTAAAACGTTCGTAGTTGAACTTGTGCTTCATACGGGTAGTACAACTATATTTGTGGTCTGTACGTTACCTTATGTATGTTAAGCGTATTACCGGTGGAGTTCTAATATATAATGAGTACATTGTATTAATTATATATACCTCCTATACAAACCTGCTTCAATGCTCTTCATCGGGTGTTGTTGTGGGCCGGTACAATTACTTTGAACAAATTAGAGTGCTTAAAGCAGGCTCAAAATGCCTGAATATTTTGTGCATGGAATAATGAAATAAGACCTCTGTTCTACTTTCATTGGTTTTTAGATCAAGAGGTAATGATTAATAGAAGCAGTTTGGGGGCATTAGTATTACGACGCGAGAGGTGAAATTCTTGGACCGTCGTAAGACTAACTTAAGCGAAAGCATTTGCCAAAGATGTTTTCATTAATCAAGAACGAAAGTTAGAGGTTCGAAGGCGATCAGATACCGCCCTAGTTCTAACCATAAACGATGCCAGCTAGCAATTGGGTGTAGCTACTATTTTGGCTCTCTCAGTCGCTTCCCGGGAAACCAAAGCTTTTGGGCTCCGGGGGAAGTATGGTTGCAAAGCTGAAACTTAAAGGAATTGACGGAAGGGCACCACCAGGAGTGGAGCCTGCGGCTTAATTTGACTCAACACGGGAAAACTTACCAGGTCCGAACATAAGTGTGTAAGACAGATTGATAGCTCTTTCTCGAATCTATGGGTGGTGGTGCATGGCCGTTCTTAGTTCGTGGAGTGATTTGTCTGGTTAATTCCGATAACGAACGAGACTCAAATATATTAAATAGATGCTTTCAGGATTATGGTGTTGAAAGTTATATAGCCTTCATTCATGGACGCAGTAAAATGCTGAAGTGTTTGAATGTGTTTATATAAGTGGAGCCGTACCTGTTGGTTTGTCCCATTATAAAGACACTAGCTTCTTAAATGGACAAATTGCGTCTAGCAATAATGAGATTGAGCAATAACAGGTCTGTGATGCCCTTAGATGTCCTGGGCTGCACGCGCGCTACAATGAAAGTATCAACGTGTATTTCCTAGACCGAGAGGTCCGGGTAAACCGCTGAACCACTTTCATGCTTGGGATTGTGAACTGAAACTGTTCACATGAACTTGGAATTCCCAGTAAGTGCGAGTCATTAACTCGTATTGATTACGTCCCTGCCCTTTGTGCACACCGCCCGTCGCTACTACCGATTGAATTATTTAGTGAGGTCTCCGGACGTGATCACTGTGACGCCATTCGTGTGTTACGGCTGTTTCGCAAAAGTTGACCGAACTTGATTATTTAGAGGAAGTAAAAGTCGTAACAAGGTTTCCGTAGGTGAACCTGCGGAAGGATCATTAATGTGTTCCTAAAGAATAAAATCAAAAATCAAACTATATATATATAAATCCGTTTACGAATGGAATATATATAATATAGAATCGCAATAAATATGCGATCAATAATTTTGATGAGTACCGTAAGGGAAAGTTGAAACCAATTATATAACGATGTATTACATATTGGCTCATTACAAGTACCGTAAGGGAAAGTTCTGACATGTATGGAATATATCAAACTATTAAGTATCATAAGGAATATATGGCTCGTAACAAGTACCGTAAGGGAAAGTTCGGACATATGGAACATTTGATACTTAAATGCCGTAAATAATATACGGCTAATAATAACGAGTACCGCAAGGGAAAGTTAAGATATATAGAGAACATATTGAAGAACATTGAGTAAATTGCACTTAGGAAAATTTTCAATTTTCTATAAGTTAATGTTTATATATATAATAAATATATATATAAACTAAGACATTCGCAATGAGCAATGTTTAATCAATATGTAGAACATATTCAACATTGAGTAAATTGCACTTAGGAAAATTTTTAATTTTCTATAAGTTAATGTTTATATATATAATAAATATATATATAAACTAAGACATTCGCAATGAGCAATGTTTAATCAATTTAGTACATATATTGAATATTGAGTAAATTGCACTTAGGAAAATTTTTAATTTTCTATAAGTTAATGTTTATATATATAATAAATATATATATAAACTAAGACATTCGCAATGGGCAATATTTAATCAATATATAGTACATATATTGAAAGGGGGATTTATACAATCCTTACCTTTCAAAAAATATTTGTGACACATTTCATTTATATATGAAATGGATTTTTTCAATTGTTAAAACTCTAAGCGGTGGATCACTTGGCTCATGGGTCGATGAAGAACGCAGCAAACTGTGCGTCATCGTGTGAACTGCAGGACACATGAACATCGATATTTTGAACGCATATCGCAGTCCATGCTATCATGTACTTTAATTAATTTTAAATGTACTGCTTGGACTACATATGGTTGAGGGTTGTAAGAATATATAAATGAAGTTGCTTGGTTTCTTATTAAAAAATTATTATTATTATTATTAATAATTTTAATAAGAATGCTTTAAGCACATGTTATATTATTGGATAAAATTTTTTATATATTTTTTATCCATAATATATATGAATAATTAACCTCAGATTGATATTTATAAGTTTATATAAATATTGAGGAATGTCTAGCATAAAGAAATAAATTTTTTTCTAGAATTGCCTCTTATTTATATATAACAATACAATTATAATGAATTATTAATTCTGAAGGTTTAAAATGTTTCCTATATAGGAAAATAATTATTATACAACCTCAACTCATATGGGACTACCCCCTGAATTTAAGCATATTAATTAGGGGAGGAAAAGAAACTAACAAGGATTTTCTTAGTAGCGGCGAGCGAAAAGAAAACAGTTCATCACTAAGTCATTTTGTCTTTGGGACAAATATGAGATGCAGTGTATGGAACATCTATAATCTAGTATGAGAAATTAACGGTTTAAGTCCTTCTTAAATGAGGCCATTTACCCATAGAGGGTGCTAGGCCCGTATAACGTTAATGATTACTGGAAGATGATTCCAAAGAGTCGTGTTGCTTGATAGTGCAGCACTAAGTGGGTGGTAAACTCCATCTAAAGCTAAATATAACCATGAGACCGATAGTAAACAAGTACCGTGAGGGAAAGTTGAAAAGAACTCTGAATAGAGAGTTAAATAGTACGTGAAACTGCTTAGAGGTTAAGCCCGATGAACCTGAATATCCATTATAGAAAATACAACATTATGAATATAATATTTTAAACATATTATATGAATAGTGTGCATTTTTTCTATATTTGGACATTGTAATCTATTAACACAAATATATATTTATCATAGAATCATTAAGATTAATGTTTATTCAAATTAATATACTGTTTTGTGTATTAATGTCGAATAAATTCTTATGATTTGATAAAGTGTTGATAGTTGGAATAATATGTATAGTGCTTAAATTCATTAATGAATTTTGTAATGGCATGAGTATTTATTTACTTATGCATATTTTACATGCACTCATACGATTAACAATGCGATAGATTCAGGATACCTTCGGGACCCGTCTTGAAACACGGACCAAGGAGTCTAACATATGTGCAAGTCATTGGGATTTATGTTTATTAAACCCAAAGGCATAATTAACTTAAATGTTATTTAAATGGGATTAGTTTTTAATCTATTTATAGATTAATAATTCAATCCCGGGGCGTTCTATACAGTTATGTATAATAATATTTATATTATTTATACCTCTAACTAGAGCGTACCTTCAGCATTTATGCTGTGACCCGAAAGATGGTGATCTATACTTGATCAGGTTGAAGTCAGGGGAAACCCTGATGGAAGACCGAAACAGTTCTGACGTGCAAATCGATTGTCAGAATTGAGTATAGCTGCGTAAGACTCATCGAACCATCTAGTAGCTGGTTCCCTCCGAAGTTTCTCTCAGGATAGCTGGTGCATTTAATTATTATATAAAATATTCCTATCTGGTAAAGCGAATGATTAGAGGCCTTAGGATCGAAACGATCTTAACCTATTCTCAAACTTTAAATGGGTAAGAACCTCACCTTTCTTGATATGAAGGTAGAGGCTATGATATATTGCGCCCAGTGGGCCACTTTTGGTAAGCAGAACTGGCGCTGTGGGATGAACCAAACGTTATGTTACGGTGCCCAAATTAACAACTCATGCAGATACCATGAAAGGCGTTAGTTGCTAAAAACAGCATGACGGTGGACATGGAAGTCGTAATCCGCTAAGGAGTGTGTAACAACTCACATGCCGAAGCAACTAGCCCTTAAAATGGATGGCGCTTAAGTTGTATACCTATACATTACCGCTAAAGTAAATGATTTATATTCAATTTCGATTGAATTATAAATTTTGAAACTTTAGTGAGTAGGAGGGTACAATGGTGTGCTTAGAAGTGTTTGGCGTGAGCCTGCATGGAGCCGCCATTGGTACAGATCTTGGTGGTAGTAGCAAATAATCGAATGAGACCTTGGAGGACTGAAGTGGAGAAGGGTTTCGTGTGAACAGTGGTTGATCACGAGTTAGTCGGTCCTAAGTTCAAGGCGAAAGCTGAAAATTTTCAAGTTATAATGAAAAAATATATATATATATATATGTATATATATTTAAGATTTAAACACTTGATTATATTTGAACGAAAGGGAATACGGTTCCAATTCCGTAACCTGTTGAGTATCCGTTTGTTATTAAAAATGGGCTTTATGCTCATCCTGGCAACAGAAACGACCATAAAGAAGCCGTCGAGAGGTATCGGAAGAGTTTTCTTTTCTGTTTTATAGTCGTACTACCATGGAAGTCTTTCGAAGAGAGATATGGTAGATGGACTAGAAGAGCATGACATTTACTGTTGTGTCGATATTTTCTCCTCGGACCTTGAAAATTTATGGTGGGGTCACGCAAACTTCTCAACAGGCCGTACCGATATCCGCAGCTGGTCTCCAAGGTGAAGAGTCTCTAGTCGATAGAATAATGTAGGTAAGGGAAGTCGGCAAATTAGATCCGTAACTTCGGGATAAGGATTGGCTCTGAAGATTGAGATAGTCGGGCTTGATTGGGAAGCAATAACATGGTTTATGTACTCGTTCTGGATAAATAAAGATCTTTGGATCTTGTTCCCCGGATAGTAGCTTACTTAACCAATTGTGGAACTTTCTTGCTAAAATTTTTAAGGAACTATCGCAAGATGTATTCCTTTTAAATTATAACGATTATCAATTAACAATCAATTCAGAACTGGCACGGACTTGGTGAATCCGACTGTCTAATTAAAACAAAGCATTGTGATGGCCCCAGCGGGTGATGACACAATGTGATTTCTGCCCAGTGCTCTGAATGTCAACGTGAAGAAATTCAAGTAAGCGCGGGTCAACGGCGGGAGTAACTATGACTCTCTTAAGGTAGCCAAATGCCTCGTCATCTAATTAGTGACGCGCATGAATGGATTAACGAGATTCACTCTGTCCCTATCTACTATCTAGCGAAACCACAGCCAAGGGAACGGGCTTGGAATAATTAGCGGGGAAAGAAGACCCTTTTGAGCTTGACTCTAGTCTGGCAGTGTAAGGAGACATAAGAGGTGTAGCATAAGTGGGAGATTTATGAATTTATTCATATATCGCCAATGAAATACCACTACTCTTATTGTTTCCTTACTTACTTGATTAAATGGAGCATGTATCATTTCCTAGCCATTATACGGATATATTTATATATCTTATGGTATTTGGTCTTGATGCAAGTTTCTTGATCAAAATATCAAGAGTTTGTTATATAATTGCAAACAGATTTTAATAAAATATATCATCTTATCGATGTTATAATTATAATTGAGATTTGGTATAACTCCAGCACTCAGGTATGATCCAATTCAAGGACATTGCCAGGTGGGGAGTTTGACTGGGGCGGTACATCTCTCAAATAATAACGGAGGTGTCCCAAGGCCAGCTCAGTGCGGACAGAAACCACACATAGAGCAAAAGGGCAAATGCTGACTTGATCTCGGTGTTCAGTACACACAGAGACAGCTAAAGCTCGGCCTATCGATCCTTTTGGTTTAAAGAGTTTTTAACAAGAGGTGTCAGAAAAGTTACCATAGGGATAACTGGCTTGTGGCGGCCAAGCGTTCATAGCGACGTCGCTTTTTGATCCTTCGATGTCGGCTCTTCCTATCATTGTGAAGCAAAATTCACCAAGCGTTGGATTGTTCACCCATGCAAGGGAACGTGAGCTGGGTTTAGACCGTCGTGAGACAGGTTAGTTTTATCCTACTAATGACAAATTTGTTGCGACAGCATTCCTGCGTAGTACGAGAGGAACCGCAGGTACGGACCAATGGCACAATACTTGTTCGAGCGAACAGTGGTATGACGCTACGTCCGTTGGATTATGCCTGAACGCCTCTAAGGTCGTATCCGTGCTGGACTGCAATGATAAAAATGGGGCAATTGCATTGTATGGCTTCTAAATCATTTAAAGTTTATATTTATTTATAAACGATAATGAATATATGATGCCAATGTTATTTGTAACATAGCAAATCCGGGAGGATTAATTATCACCTGGGTGCCGCGCTAGTTACATATTAAAACATTATTTAATACAATGACAATGCCTAGAATCAATTGTAAACGACTTTTGTAACGGGCAAGGTGTTGTAAGTGGTAGAGCAGCTGCCATACTGCGATCCACTGAAGCTCATCCTTTGCTTGATGATTCGTTTTAATATGAATCATCGTATATAAGTTGAATTTTCTGATTCGATTGATTTCTTGAAATTGATCGTTTCATGTTCAACAAAGAAATATCTTAATATATATACACGCAAGCAATATGGTTATAATTGCTATTGCGTTCATATAATACAATATAATGTATATATTACATATATGTATATATATATATATATTACATTTATAATATGAAATTCAAAATATCTTTGAATTTTAATAAATTGACAACATATGATGAATTTTCAGATTCGATTGATTTCATTAAATTGATCGTTTCATATTCAACAAAGAAATATCTTAACATATACGCAAGCAAAATAATGGTTATAATTGCTATTGCGTTCATATAATATAATGTATATATTACTTGAATGTACATATTTACATTTATAATATTAAATTCAAAATATCTTTGAATTTTAATAAATTGACAACATATGATGAATTGTCTGATTCGATTGATTTCTTGAAATTGATCGTTTCATATTCAACAAAGAGATATCCTAGTATATACGCAAGCAATATATAGTTATAATTGTTATTGCGTTCATAGTATGTAGAAGAGAAATGATAGGATTTTTCTACGTATGATTTAAATAAACAATTATGATGAAATAAGATATGATGCCTAGATAGATCGATTTCATTATCGATCTTTGTTATCTTGTTTCATTGTTGATTTGTTTTTTTAAATTATATGTAGAATTATTCTATCATTTTTTTTTATACATTTTGACTATAAAAAGTTTTTGCGGCGTGTCAGTTTAAATTTGACCCATAAGGTTTTTGCGGCGTGTATTTGTCACAACATATATAAGAGGATAGAGCATGTCGTTTTAAATGAAAAATTGGGTGCGAAGTGAAGAATATTCAAAGTACGAATATTCGATTGGTGTTGCAAAGCAATGTTACCAATGATATTAATGAACACCAATAAGCATAAAATTATGACAAAAGTCATGATTTCAAATATCTTCATGTGAAGGTATAATGATTGATATAAGTTGCAAATTGAACGTTTTCAATGTAATAAAATTCGATTGGAGGTGCATGTACGATGTTAAATATTATCGTATATATAAATATAGATATAAATAGTGAATAATAATTCACTATATTAAATAATGCTTGTATAAGGGAATAGAGCGCATGGTAAATATATGAATGCGAAAGATGGTTGGAAAATGAAGAATATTCAAAGTACGAATATTCGATTGGTGTTGCAAAGAAATGTTACCAATGATATTAATGAACACCAATAAGCATAAAATTATGACAAAAGTCATGATTTCAAATATCTTCATGTGAAGGTATAATGATTGATATAAGTTGCAAATTGAACGTTTTCAATATAATAAAATACGATTGGAGGTGCATGTACGATGTTAAATATTATCGTATATATAAATATAGATATAAATAGTGAATAATAATTCACTATATTAAATAATGCTTGTATAAGGGAATAGAGCGCATGGTAAATATATGAATGCGAAAGATGGTTGGAAAATGAAGAATATTCAAAGTACGAATATTCAATTGGTGTTGCAAAGCAATGTTACCAATGATATTAATGAACACCAATAAGCATAAAATTATGACAAAAGTCATGATTTCAAATATCTTCATGTGAAGGTATAATGATTGATATAAGTTGCAAATTGAACGTTTTCAATATAATAAAATACGGTTGGAGGTGCATGTACGATGTTAAATATTGTCGTATATATAAATAGTGAATATTAATTCACTATATTAAATAGTGTTTGTATCAAATTTGGAATAAATTTGACCAAAAAA
>CAWZZZ010000135.1:0-23096 GCA_963966595.1 Physocephala rufipes
ATATATATATATATATATATATATATATATATATATATATATATATATATATATATATATATATATATATATATATATATATATATATATATATATATATATATATATATATATATATATATATATATATATATATATATATATATATATATATATATATATATATATATATATATATATATATATATATATATATATATATATATATATATATATATATATATATATATATATATATATATATATATATATATATATATATATATATATATATATATATATATATATATATATATATATATATATATATATATATATATATATATATATATATATATATATATATATATATATATATATATATATATATATATATATATATATATATATATATATATATATATATATATATATATATATATATATATATATATATATATATATATATATATATATATATATATATATATATATATATATATATATATATATATATATATATATATATATATATATATATATATATATATATATATATATATATATATATATATATATATATATATATATATATATATATATATATATATATATATATATATATATATATATATATATATATATATATATATATATATATATATATATATATATATATATATATATATATATATATATATATATATATATATATATATATATATATATATATATATATATATATATATATATATATATATATATATATATATATATATATATATATATATATATATATATATATATATATATATATATATATATATATATATATATATATATATATATATATATATATATATATATATATATATATATATATATATATATATATATATATATATATATATATATATATATATATATATATATATATATATATATATATATATATATATATATATATATATATATATATATATATATATATATATATATATATATATATATATATATATATATATATATATATATATATATATATATATATATATATATATATATATATATATATATATATATATATATATATATATATATATATATATATATATATATATATATATATATATATATATATATATATATATATATATATATATATATATATATATATATATATATATATATATATATATATATATATATATATATATATATATATATATATATATATATATATATATATATATATATATATATATATATATATATATATATATATATATATATATATATATATATATATATATATATATATATATATATATATATATATATATATATATATATATATATATATATATATATATATATATATATATATATATATATATATATATATATATATATATATATATATATATATATATATATATATATATATATATATATATATATATATATATATATATATATATATATATATATATATATATATATATATATATATATATATATATATATATATATATATATATATATATATATATATATATATATATATATATATATATATATATATATATATATATATATATATATATTATTTATATTATATATATTTATTATTATTATATTATACTCATACTTCTGGCTATATCCAAGAAGGGGGTTGAAATAAATGTTTACTATCTGATGCACTTATACATTCATACCCTTACTTTTTTGCGATACGTGCCCTTAAAACCTACAATCTTTATTTATCTCTTCCTGACATTTTTCTGGAAAATATACTATTGGCAGCAAATGGTCTTGAGTATATTATATTCTCCATGAGATGAATTGCCGTGGATGGTATTCAATGATTTAAAGGCAGCTGATCTTTAGGCGATGTATTTATATTTTGAATGACTGCGCATCAGCAATCAATTTGTTTGCCGGTACGATTTGATTGCTTTGATGACTTTCTTCGTATATATACACTCCCTTTATTAATTTACAGGCAGGCTCTGTTCAATGATAACATATTTAATTTAGTCTCACAAGTTTGAAGACTCTAAGAGCGTCGTATATTTCCTGTAGTACTGAAAATATCGTTCAGTCTTCTTGTTGTATTACAAATTTTGTGAAGGTAAATTTAGTGAAGTGGTAATAAAAAGTGGTATTAGGATTGTTAGTGGCAAAAATTGGGCTTAAATTTTATGGCAAAGTTTGCTTCAGCATATATGCAACAAAGAACTGGCTGAGT
Organism: Physocephala rufipes; assembly: GCA_963966595.1. NCBI lineage: Eukaryota > Metazoa > Arthropoda > Insecta > Diptera > Conopidae > Physocephala > Physocephala rufipes. The sequence continues at coordinate 2,231 of CAWZZZ010000135.1, forward strand.
ACTAAAATATTTGGTAAGAGTTTTCTTTCGTAGAAAAAGCAATAAATAATACCTCACTTTAGATGAGCCTCGCTGCCCTTTGGCAAATAGGATTTGCGGCAGAGGCTGAACTAACTTAAACTGCATCTGTCAGTATCCACATGTATTTTACCTTTGATTTTACGATACGATGCGTCCACATGTATTTTACGATTGATTATTTATTTAGAGCTGAAGAGTACTGCCAAGTAAGGCATTTTAAGAACCAGACATATAAATTAGAACCCCAGAAAAAATTATAAATTTCATTGTAATATTTATATATTTTATTAAAGCCTACTAAATCTTTTCCATAACTTCAGGCATTGAACTGTAATTCCATTGAATGGACGTTACTGCCCTTTCGCGGACGGGATTTGTAGTAAAAATCTAATTAATCCGAGACCCTAAAATTGAATAGTTATATGTAAAATTAAAGAACACTACTGCTAGGAAACGTCTTACCGGCATATCTTATATTCTAACCGGCGTAGAACCCAGAACCACAGGAATAATTACCGTAATCTCTTTAGGAATTTTATGTTAAACACTACAAATTATTCTAAAAAGTAAGCCAGTAACTATTATTTTCTCCTATCCTCTTTTTTTTACTCCTTTGACTTACTTCAGTCATGCAATGAAGCTCTTATCCATTCAAATTTAGGAAAACAGGAATTGTTATTGGAGTGATTTTTCATATGATTACCCATATCCGAAATATTGCGAAATTTTGCTACTGACAAGAAGGGAAAGAACACAATCTTTTTTGTTCCAAATATGAAAATGCCGGCCAATATATGCTGTATTGCTGTATTATATGCTGTATTATATGCCGTATTCCGTTAGAACTTGTCCCCCTGATTATTTTTTATTATGACACCAAAGCTGTAGGGTCATTGTCCCTACTCCAAAATACCAAGGACAATGACCCTACAGCTTTGGTGTCATAATAATAAATACTTAGGGGGACAAGTTCTAACGAAATGCAGCATATTTTTTTATTGGCCGGCACTTTCTTATTTGGACCAAAAATGTATGAAATCCCGATGATGTCCTTTTGCTTGTTGTCCTTTTTTTGCCATTTGTATATGCTTATGCAAAAACGCGGTTAAAATTTAATGATTGCATAAAAGTGATAAAAAGAAATCGATTGATAAATCAATTTTAAACGAAAATTAACTTTCAATCCCTTTAAAATTTTAAAATTATCTTCTGAATATAATTCGTATACCAATAATTTATAATTTAACAAATGGTACACTTTAATTACAAGTTTAATTAATGAAGAATAAAATTAAGTTAGGCAAAAATTTCAAATGCTCTAATAAATAATTACTATATATTTATGTGATTGTATTTGATAGGAAGGAAGGAAAAGTAAAATGATTTCAAAGCCTATTTTCACAAACGTATATTGACAATCAAAATTCAAGAACATAGGAGAATACGTGTTACACGCAATAATGCTGTTATAGCTAAAATATTTCGAAGGTGAGCTTAATGTACGTAGAAGTAACTTCCGTATTGATTTATTTCTTCTATCTTATTGAGTTGGCAAGTATTTTAGTTTTACATTTAGATACTCTTATAATAATTAAACATAGGAGGAGTAGGTCTCGGCATTAGTGCGTGTAGAACGTATTTGAAATGTTATTGCATTTTTCAAGTGCTGATGGCATTCTAGCTCTCGCAATATCCTTTCCAATGAAATTATATAGATATCTGCCAACATATTGATAAAGATTTTTTAATTTGTAAGGCATTTATGAATTTATTTGCATTTCGTAACAGCTTGACTATCAGATATCTTTTGAAAACTTCACTGATAATAATAATATGCGTATCGTAGCGTTTCAATGCGTACTGCCACGTCAGAGAACGGAGCTAAATGGTCAGTGTGAAGTAATTATCACTGAAACGGAATTATCTCCAGTGCACACGTATAACATCCGGCCGGAAAATTATATCCTCATTGTAACTACATTTTATTCATGCATCGATTTGGCTCTTGACATACCTCCGTATTCGAGAGAACCAATAATGTTTGACAATTAGTTGAATTGTTTTCTCTTTACCAAATTGTTCAAGATCACTGTGACAATACTCCACCTTCAAGTCATATTTATGGTTGAACTGCTTCTCCTGGTCAGACTTCCGAAGTCCATGTAAGATTTTCTGACGTATTTTCATGTCCTGCCACTGCATGGTATGGCATTGCATTGTAAACAGAAAATCGTCACTACCCAAAATCACATTTATTACTTGTTGGTCGGTTGAAAACTCGACTTTAGCCCCACTGATGCCCTGCCCTACTTTTCGTAGCCAGCGGGACGCATTTTGCTACGTGCTCTTTGAACACATTCAAGATCAAATTTTATTATTCGCACTTACCACCTAGAAATTCGTTGAACCATTATGGTTGTCGCCTTTCTTGTCCTTGCCCTTCCTTAAATGTTTTGTCAAAGTATAAATTCTCACACATTTTAGTGTTTCACCAACCGTTCGTCCAATTCGCTTCAATGTATCAATATTGTAGATTAAAATGCATGTCTTGTCTCCAAGTCTACCCGTCGTCCGCGCATTGTAATATTACTGCGGTAATCACGATTCTTGTACTTGTATAGATTAATGCGAATAATTAAAATTATATAACTTCAATATCGGCTCACCTGTTAGTGTTTTAAATAACACGAAATCATGTTATTCTTCGAAGCCATGCGTGGCTTATTTTTCATCAGTTGAATTCGGTGCCAGACTATTATGGCGCAATCTATAACGAATTTCTAAAGAATCGGGTTAGTAGTTTCGTCTATCCTTCCTGCACAGTATGGAGACCCAGCGTCACTATTTGACACCATCGACACTAGAGTTGGGCTAAATAGTTCCGGAAAGGGAACGGAAATGGAACGATTCCTTTATTCTTCGGAGCTAGTTCCGGACACATGTCCGGAACTGTTTATTTGACATTTGTCCGGGACATGTCCGGAACTGCTTCTTTGCCATTTGTTTCATGGATAAGGAACTATTTATTTAATTTAACTACTCCGGAACTTTTTATTTGACATTTGTTCCGGATATGTCCGGAACTATTTGTGATGTGTTCTATTATTTTCAAGCAGAACAGTAATGGATCGAAATTTAGGTTTTACATTGGTAGACGCAAGGTACAAATTTTTATTCTGTTTTATTTGATTAAATACTTTATAACATGTGAATTGCAAAAAGAAAAAACTTACTGTGCGATGCCTTCTATTTAGGTGGCTGCTTAGGTTTCCTAACGTACCGGCAGAAAAAGAAATACATTCAGAGCAATATTTACATTTTCCTCTTCGATTTTCTGCCTCTTCGAAGTGCTTCCACAGCACACTGGTTTTCCTTCGCATCGCCATTAACTTGCGAGAACTTTATTATATCATTGAACATAACAGACGAGAGAAAATTACCTTAAATATTAAATCATAGGTGCGTATATAAAAAATTCTTTGTGATGTATTTTGTATCTCTACTAAATTTTCAGTAATTACGAAAAGTGTAATAAAATCTCTTTTTATATATTATTTTTGATATATTTCTTGTATTTTTGTAGATTTTTTATATATTCTTTTTTCAAATTCACTTTAGCACTTCAAAATCAAGGAAACGGTTGATCAGTTAGATCGGTTCAGAAGATCGGTTATCAGAACATGCGTAAATTCAAATAATTGCTTCACTTCAAAAATTCGGTTTATCTATACCGTTATCCATGCACTTGAAAATTATTCCATTTATGAAAACCTAACACATTCCATATTGCATTTAATACGTGCAGGTTTTTATTTTTAACCCTTAGTATCTTAAAAAATATGCAATAAAAAAAGAAGATCCTAAATTAATAATAATAATATCTCATTTATTAGAAGACAATATTACCTATAATATTTTTTTATTATTTATAGTAATACATTTTTATAAACAACAATTTTTTATAAATAGTAAATATAATAAATTACAATAAGTAATTTATCAATAAATTAAGAAATGAATATTATTACTTATGTCTTGATTATATGTGTACGCTCACCTATTAAACGTATTGCTTTAGGTGTTCTGTAAATATTTATAATAATGTTCATAAAAAATCTCATTTATAGAACCTTTTTGGAAAATCTTAAATTAAGGATTTGAAAGGATTTCGAAAATGAAATCAAAGATAGGCTTAATTCGTATTTATAATCATCTCCGGATATGTTTCGGTCTGGAACTATTAAATTCTATCCGGAACTATTCGAATAAATAGTTCCGACGACATGTTTACTTTTAGTGAACTATTTCGTTCCGTGGAACGATTTAACCTCGGGAACTGTTTAATTTCATAACTAACCTCCGTTGTTACATGTGCATCACTTCACCATTTTAGGTAATCATTAGATTTGCCTTATATCAGCGAGACGCCCGCAACTACTCATAAACCAGCAAAAATTGTACCAATGTAATTACAAAAGCTTTGTTGATTTCTGAATTTTTTCAACTCTGAAATAGAAACGATTTGTTTCTGTCCTTATTATGGTAATGCCAATAAGCGAGAGAGACAGACAGACACAGTTACTACAATTCAATTGTGGTCTTTTATAATTGAATATGGATAGGTCGGAACTACCCGGAGAGGTTTAGTCGGAACTATTACAAACATCTCCGGTATCGGAGACATATCCAGGAACTATACATGTCCGGAACTACACAACTCTAATCGACACAAGCACCACGGCCAGCATAGATGTAAATGGTAGACATATTGATGTAAATTTCGGTCAGATATTGCCATAAGTGGAATAGGAACCAGTGATAATGGGATAGAAAACTTATAGAAAATGCGATTCTGGTAGTAAATTTGACGGAGAAATATAAAGTAGTGTTAGTGGAAACGGCCGGATATTGATGACGCTTATACTCAGAAACGCTTATACTCACCTTAGGTGTCCCCATTGACATAATTTTTACGCTCAAACTCACCTACGGAGCCCCTAATTACGTCAGTCTTCTAATGAAAAAATTTGGTCTTAGATTCCGTTGACATACCATTTGTCCAATTATTTTGAGATTTCAACGTAGTTAAAATGTACACAAAAGACAACCCCATTCTGGTACATTTTTTCGCATATGAATATTCGTGAGTGAACATGGCTTATATATGTACTTGAATTTTAAGCTATTGCTCGATATTGCGATACATATATATTTAACATAATTTATTTCTATTGTTGTATTTATTTAACTTTATTTGATTTATTTAATTTTATTAGGAGAAACAAAAAAGCAAATCGAGTAATTAGCATACGACAATTTTTTCAGCCATGGCCCCATTGTACTCGCAATGTATTCTAGAAATTCTCTTAACATTTCTCTGAACTTCTGCAACTTGGCTAAATTAAGATACCATCGAATTTAGTAAAAAATGTAAAAAATGTAAAAAAATTATAATATATAAAAATGTAAAATGTAAAAAAATTATAATATATAAAAATAAAGTAAATATATAAAAATCAGCGTTGGCATTTCTTAAGCTGTGTTTCACCTCGGCATTGAATTCAGTAATTTAAGAGTTACCTGTTTGTAAGGTACATGTTTTATTATTCACCTTTTGCGTAGGTAAGTATTGAAACTGGGTTCACAACATAGGACAATTTGAGATAAATCAATTAGTTTACTATTTTAATAAAATACTTATCGAAAATCTATATTTGAAATAGTCAAAATAATATTTACTCCCGCTAGTGCAACCGGAATTATAATTTAAGATCAAAAATATAGTGAATGATAAATTTTAAACTGTTTTTTAAAGTGCGCAAAAAGTACTTTTATCAATAAAAAGCCATACCACTTCCGTGGTACCCACGCCGCTTCATTTATTCTTCCTTAAAATGACCGGAATTATTGTTTAAAATAATAATTTTTTGCCAACGACAGTAAGCCCGTAAAACAGATTTTTCCTTACCTGAAAATAATTATTGCCGCGAATGTAAATATCAAATGCTCATGATAATAAGCACCCTCGTTTGAAATAAGCACAATTAATATTGTTAATATGTAATTAATAATGAATTAAACAATGATACTGTTTTGCCAACTACACTGAGTGCGAAAAAACTAATTTTCCTAAATTTTAAATGTTAACGCTGGTTTTCTACGAAATTCTCTTAACATTTCTCTGAACTTCTGCAACTTGGCTAAATTAAGATACCATCGAATTTAAATGTAAAAAAATTATAATATATAAAAATAAAGTAAATATATAAAAATCAGCGTTGGCATTTCTTAAGCTGTGTTTCACCTCGGCATTGAATTCAGTAATTTAAGAGTTACCTGTTTGTAAGGTACATGTTTTATTATTCACCTTTTGCGTAGGTAAGTATTGAAACTGGGTTCACAACATAGGACAAATTGAGATAAATCAATTAGTTTACTATTTTAATAAAATACTTATCGAAAATCTATATTTGAAATAGTCAAAATAATATTTACTCCCGCTAGTGTAACCGGAATTATAATATAAGATCAAAAATATAGTGAATGATAAATTTTAAACTGCTTTTTAAAGTGCGCAAAAAGTACTTTTATCAATAAAAAGCCATACCACTTCCGTGGTACCCATGCCGCTTCATTTGTTCTTCCTTAAAATGACCGGAATTATTGTTTAAAATAATAATTTTTTGCCAACGACAGTAAGCGCGTAAAACGTATTTTTCCTTACCTGAAAATAATTATTGCCGCGAATGTAAATTTCAAATGCTCATGATAATAAGCACCCTCGTTTGAAATAAGCACAATTAATATTGTTAATATGTAATTAATAATGAATTAAACAATAATACTGTTTTGCCAACTACACTAAGTGCGAAGAAACTAATTTTTCTCAATTTTAAATGTTAACGCTGGTTTTCTACGTCACTTATATCTTCACCACAATGTTTTTAAAATAACAGAAATAATTCGTATCTTGTGTCTCAAACAAAAATAACAATACAAATATAGCAAGCAATTCCTCGAAGTAGGATTTACTGCATAAATTTCTTCCCAGTTCCCAGCGGTACAAAATAATATTCATTCGCGAAGGAAACTGTCCTGTGCCAAGACAATACAAAACTCATTAAAATGGTACATCTGCTAGCACGATATCGGTTACAGATATATAACATTTTCTTTGTGAATGCTTAAGTGGTTCTAGATCCAAAACGGAGGAGGTCCTCGACAAAATTTTTAGTTAGTTATGTTTCTAAAGGTGAAGTGTAACGATCAGAAACAACGAGATAGAAAACTCTTTTCCTGAAAAAATGTGTCAAAAAAATAACAAAATTTTACACGACCGATACTCACGTACAGGGGTTATGTATATGGATGCGTAGTTCACCAAAATAATGTCACGTATGACATTTCATGAAAATATGTAAACAACAGTTCGCTTCGGCGGCTCGATTTGAAAGCACATTTTGTGCTCTATTTTGAAGTGAAAATAATAAGAAGAGTCACGAACAAGAATTTAAATTCAATAAATTCTATAGATAAAGTTTAAGTAAAAGAATATATTAATACGTAAAAGTACAACATAACACGGGCTTCAGCCAGAAGTCGGATGGGCTGGCCAACACCACTGGTGTCTTATTATCATGTCACCACAAATCCCAAAAACATCCCAAAATAGAATAAAGAGCTGATGAATATTTTGGAATCCGATGTTGATTGATTTGACGATGTTGACTCCAGATGAACTCAATATTGCCATGAATAATGGCAGTAACTCGTTCTCCGGTGATGACAAACAGCAAAATCAAATACTAAGCGCGGATATTTTTGAGACCGAAAATGTAGAAATCGAGCCGTTGCGAACGTTGTTTACGAAACCTAGGAAGAAATCGCGTAAAGAATCAGCTGATGCTGAGAATATTGACCCAAAAATGGGTTTAGTAAAAAACACCGGAAGTAAATGCCTGCAAAAAGAAATCCATGAAAACAGCAGAGAAACATTTTTGGGAGCGCTGGAAGGCAAAAAATTAATTTGCAATCAAGATACTATAAAGCAGCCCACACAGAATAGAAATAATCAAATGAAAAACTCGCCATTTAATTCGAAAAGGAAATTGAAACAGGCGCGCCTAACAAATTATTCAATTCACAAGAACTCAGTCATCAAAGTAAAATCAGGCTCCATACTTTTTAAAATTTACGGTAATTCTATTAAATATTTCATTTTTCTTCGTAATTGATTAATATATTCAATTCTTTCAGAATTTTCAGATTTTCATTGATTTTAATGCGCGAATGAGCTAAACTTTCCTCTAGTTGTAACCAATTCAGAACGCTAAACAATTTATAGTAACTCACCAAGCATTATAATAATGCATAGAATCAATGCCTCTCCTGCATGAAGTCCTCAAAAATGGCAATGAGACTTTAAATAATCTAAAACGTATAGAAAGCGCGAAGTAATACAAAAAGTAAAAATAATATAATGGTCGAATTCTAATTAATTTTGAATATTTTTCTTTCTAGAAAAGAAGAAGCAAAGAAGTAAAGAGAAAACAGACGCAAAAAGACAACGGGGGAGACAGTATCAAAAATTGAAGTAGCCGAAAGGAATTTATTTGATGAGACCAGTAGTAGTGAAACGGATTATAGGACTATAGGAACTATAGTAAACAAATGAAAACATAAAATTTCCATCAGAGGCCTGTGTGCACTTCCACGTCACCCAAGAGGTATGCACATTGGCGCGTTACCGGTTTTTTTTTGATGTCCGGTTCCCCAGTAGGCCTATAACACCCATATACAAATATACAATGCACACTTATTTTATTAGATATACATAACAAATTGTTAGGAAATTAAAATTGTACAATGATATGTAAAACATTTCACAAACGTCAATATATATGAAATTTAAAATGGTTGTTACGATGTTACATTTTCTGAATGGTACTGGATGTTGGTGATAATTTATGATAGATTAATTATAATTTTGTTTGATTAGTTAGAACCCAATACCTCCAAAACCCTTGTTACTTTTATTGAAACTCAATAATTTTAATTTATGCGTTATATATATACTTAGTATGTATTTCCAAATAAAGAAAGAATATGTTCCTCTATTCTGTTTTGAACGAAAAATGGCGGTTTTCCTTGTTTTTAAGTATAGATCTTATATTTTTCGAGCATGCAGTTGACTATATCTTCTAAACCGAAACCGACCCGACCACCATATAATTTTCGCAAAAATAGCGCGGACAACATTTTTTTAAAACTTATAGGCACATATTCTCACTTTATTTCATGTTTCGAATTGGAGCGGTTGGAATCTTACAACTAGATAAAACTAATGACCACTATTCTTACCGTTTCAGATCAGTGGCTGCGTCTGGAAACTTGTGTAAGTGCAGATCCCCGGAACACCCATCCTGGGAACATGTTCGCAAGTCCGGCATTCCTATTTTTTTGTTTAAATTTATTGAAATTTAAAATTTTTGTAAAATTATAAATATATTATAGTGTGGTGAAAAAATTGTTTGACAAATTATCACAGCGGTGCAAAATAAATTCATAAATAAAACTAAAACAGAATGAAATGGACAAAATGCACTTAAGTAAATGCAAACATTTTATTAGCATCCTTAATGTCCCAATTGAAATAATCTAATCTGAAAATAAATGGTTTAGCTAAAACCCATGTTAATATAACATAGAAATTATCGAAGCGTTTGAAATTTCAATTCAAAATGGGTTACATACAACTTTTTGTATGCAGTACCAAAAATTATGGAATTTGGTAAACTTGATAGTTGTTCGATGTATAGGCAGCAATACTAATATATTATTTTATAAATATTTTTAATAATTAACAAAAAACCTGAATAAAATACTTATTACTGAATACTGGCAACACTGGTTTAATGCGAATACCCAAAATTACAAAAGCTTTGTTGATTTCTGAATTTTTTCAACTCTGAAATAGAAACGATTTGTTTCTGTCCTTATTATGGTAATGCCAATAAGCGAGAGAGACAGAGAGACACAGTTACTACAATTCAATTGTGGTCTTTTATAATTGAACATGGATAGGTCGGAACTACCCGGAGAGGTTTAGTCGGAACTATTACAAACATCTCCGGTATCGGAGACATATCCAGGAACTATACATGTCCGGAACTACACAACTCTAATCGACACAAGCACCACGGCCAGCATAGATGTAAATGGTAGACATATTGATGTAAATTTCGGTCAGATATTGCCATAAGTGGAATAGGAACCAGTGATAATGGGATAGAAAACTTATAGAAAATGCGATTCTGGTAGTAAATTTGACGGAGAAATATAAAGTAGTGTTAGTGGAAACGGCCGGATATTGATGACGCTTATACTCAGAAACGCTTATACACACCTTAGGTGTCCCCATTGACATAATTTTTACGCTCAAACTCACCTACGGAGCCCCTAATTACGTCAGTCTTCTAATGAAAAAATTTGGTCTTAGATTCCGTTGACATACCATTTGTCCAATTATTTTGAGATTTCAACGTATTTAAAATGTACACAAAAGACAACCCCATTCTGGTACATTTTTTCGCATATGAATATTCGTGAGTGAACATGGCTTTTATATGTACTTCAATTTTAAGCTATTGCTCGATATTGCGATACATATATATTTAACATAATTTATTTCTATTGTTGTATTTATTTAACTTCATTTGATTTATTTAATTTTATTAGGAGAAACAAAAAAAGCAAATCGAGTAATTAGCATACGACAATTTTTTCAGCCATGGCTCCATTGTACTCGCAATGTATTCTAGAAATTCTCTTAACATTTCTCTGAACTTCTGCAACTTGGCTAAATTAAGATACCATCGAATTTAGTAAAAAATGTAAAAAATGTAAAAAAAATATAATATATAAAAATGTAAAATGTAAAAAAATTATAATATATAAAAATAAAGTAAATATATAAAAATCAGCGTTGGCATTTCTTAAGCTGTGTTTCACCTCGGCATTGAATTCAGTAATTTAAGAGTTACCTGTTTGTAAGGTACATGTTTTATTATTCACCTTTTGCGTAGGTAAGTATTGAAACTGGGTTCACAACATAGGACAATTTGAGATAAATAAATTAGTTTACTATTTTAATAAAATACTTATCGAAAATCTATATTTGAAATAGTCAAAATAATATTTACTCCCGCTAGTGCAACCGGAATTATAATTTAAGATCAAAAATATAGTGAATGATAAATTTTAAACTGCTCCGACAGAAGTCGGATGGGCTGGCCAACACCACTGGTGTCTTATTATCATGTCACCACAAATCCCAAAAACATCCCAAAATAGAATAAAGAGCTGATGAATATTTTGGAATCCGATGTTGATTGATTTGACGATGTTGACTCCAGATGAACTCAATATTGCCATGAATAATGGCAGTAACTCGTTCTCCGGTGATGACAAACAGCAAAATCAAATACTAAGCGCGGATATTTTTGAGACCGAAAATGTAGAAATCGAGCCGTTGCGAACGTTGTTTACGAAACCTAGGAAGAAATCGCGTAAAGAATCAGCTGATGCTGAGAATATTGAACCAAAAATGGGTTTAGTAAAAAACATCGGAAGTAAATGCCTGCAAAAAGAAATCCATGAAAACAGCAGAGAAACATTTTTGGGAGCGCTGGAAGGCAAAAAATTAATTTGCAATCAAGATACTATAAAGCAGCCCACACAGAATAGAAATAATCAAATGAAAAACTCGCCATTTAATTCGAAAAGGAAATTGAAACAGGCGCGCCTAACAAATTATTCAATTCACAAGAACTCAGTCATCAAAGTAAAATCAGGCTCCATACTTTTTAAAATTTACGGTAATTCTATTAAATATTTCATTTTTCTTCGTAATTGATTAATATATTCAATTCTTTCAGAATTTTCAGATTTTCATTGATTTTAATGCGCGAATGAGCTAAACTTTCCTCTAGTTGTAACCAATTCAGAACGCTAAACAATTTATAGTAACTCACCAAGCATTATAATAATGCATAGAATCAATGCCTCTCCTGCATGAAGTCCTCAAAAATGGCAATGAGACTTTAAATAATCTAAAACGTATAGAAAGCGCGAAGTAATACAAAAAGTAAAAATAATATAATGGTCGAATTCTAATTAATTTTGAATATTTTTCTTTCTAGAAAAGAAGAAGCAAAGAAGTAAAGAGAAAACAGACGCAAAAAGACAACGGGGGAGACAGTATCAAAAATTGAAGTAGCCGAAAGGAATTTATTTGATGAGACCAGTAGTAGTGAAACGGATTATAGGACTATAGGAACTATAGTAAACAAATGAAAACATAAAATTTCCATCAGAGGCCTGTGTGCACTTCCACGTCACCCAAGAGGTATGCACATTGGCGCGTTACCGGTTTTTTTTTGATGTCCGGTTCCCCAGTAGGCCTATAACACCCATATACAAATATACAATGCACACTTATTTTATTAGATATACATAACAAATTGTTAGGAAATTAAAATTGTACAATGATATGTAAAACATTTCACAAACGTCAATATATATGAAATTTAAAATGGTTGTTACGATGTTACATTTTCTGAATGGTACTGGATGTTGGTGATAATTTATGATAGATTAATTATAATTTTGTTTGATTAGTTAGAACCCAATACCTCCAAAACCCTTGTTACTTTTATTGAAACTCAATAATTTTAATTTATGCGTTATATATATACTTAGTATGTATTTCCAAATAAAGAAAGAATATGTTCCTCTATTCTGTTTTGAACGAAAAATGGCGGTTTTCCTTGTTTTTAAGTATAGATCTTATATTTTTCGAGCATGCAGTTGACTATATCTTCTAAACCGAAACCGACCCGACCACCATATAATTTTCGCAAAAATAGCGCGGACAACATTTTTTTAAAACTTATAGGCACATATTCTCACTTTATTTCATGTTTCGAATTGGAGCGGTTGGAATCTTACAACTAGATAAAACTAATGACCACTATTCTTACCGTTTCAGATCAGTGGCTGCGTCTGGAAACTTGTGTAAGTGCAGATCCCCGGAACACCCATCCTGGGAACATGTTCGCAAGTCCGGCATTCCTATTTTTTTGTTTAAATTTATTGAAATTTAAAATTTTTGTAAAATTATAAATATATTATAGTGTGGTGAAAAAATTGTTTGAGAAATTATCACAGCGGTGCAAAATAAATTCATAAATAAAACTAAAACAGAATGAAATGGACAAAATGCACTTAAGTAAATGCAAACATTTTATTAGCATCCTTAATGTCCCAATTGAAATAATCTAATCTGAAAATAAATGGTTTAGCTAAAACCCATGTTAATATAACATAGAAATTATCGAAGCGTTTGAAATTTCAATTCAAAATGGGTTCAACTTTTTGTATGCAGTACCAAAAATTATGGAATTTGGTAAACTTGATAGTTGTTCGATGTATAGGCAGCAATACTAATATATTATTTTATAAATATTTTTAATAATTAACAAAAAACCTGAATAAAATACTTATTACTGAATACTGGCAACACTGGTTTAATGCGAATACCCAAAATTACAAGAGCTTTGTTGATTTCTGAATTTTTTCAACTCTGAAATAGAAACGATTTGTTTCTGTCCTTATTATGGTAATGCCAATAAGCGAGAGAGACAGAGAGACACAGTTACTACAATTCAATTGTGGTCTTTTATAATTGAATATGGATAGGTCGGAACTACCCGGAGAGGTTTAGTCGGAACTATTACAAACATCTCCGGTATCGGAGACATATCCAGGAACTATACATGTCCGGAACTACACAACTCTAATCGACACAAGCACCACGGCCAGCATAGATGTAAATGGTAGACATATTGATGTAAATTTCGGTCAGATATTGCCATAAGTGGAATAGGAACCAGTGATAATGGGATAGAAAACTTATAGAAAATGCGATTCTGGTAGTAAATTTGACGGAGAAATATAAAGTAGTGTTAGTGGAAACGGCCGGATATTGATGACGCTTATACTCAGAAACGCTTATACACACCTTAGGTGTCCCCATTGACATAATTTTTACGCTCAAACTCACCTACGGAGCCCCTAATTACGTCAGTCTTCTAATGAAAAAATTTGGTCTTAGATTCCGTTGACATACCATTTGTCCAATTATTTTGAGATTTCAACGTATTTAAAATGTACACAAAAGACAACCCCATTCTGGTACATTTTTTCGCATATGAATATTTGTGAGTGAACATGGCTTTTATATGTACTTCAATTTTAAGCTATTGCTCGATATTGCGATACATATATATTTAACATAATTTATTTCTATTGTTGTATTTATTTAACTTCATTTGATTTATTTAATTTTATTAGGAGAAACAAAAAAAGCAAATCGAGTAATTAGCATACGACAATTTTTTCAGCCATGGCTCCATTGTACTCGCAATGTATTCTAGAAATTCTCTTAACATTTCTCTGAACTTCTGCAACTTGGCTAAATTAAGATACCATCGAATTTAGTAAAAAATGTAAAAAATGTAAAAAAATATAATATATAAAAATGTAAAATGTAAAAAAATTATAATATATAAAAATAAAGTAAATATATAAAAATCAGCGTTGGCATTTCTTAAGCTGTGTTTCACCTCGGCATTGAATTCAGTAATTTAAGAGTTACCTGTTTGTAAGGTACATGTTTTATTATTCACCTTTTGCGTAGGTAAGTATTGAAACTGGGTTCACAACATAGGACAATTTGAGATAAATAAATTAGTTTACTATTTTAATAAAATACTTATCGAAAATCTATATTTGAAATAGTCAAAATAATATTTACTCCCGCTAGTGCAACCGGAATTATAATTTAAGATCAAAAATATAGTGAATGATAAATTTTAAACTGCTTTTTAAAGTGCGCAAAAAGTTATTTTATCAATAAAAAGCCATACCACTTCCGTGGTACTCCTGCCGCTTCATTTGTTCTTCCTTAAAATGACCGGAATTATTGTTTAAAATAATAATTTTTTGCCAACGACAGTAAGCGCGTAAAACGTATTTTTCCTTACCTGAAAATAATTATTGCCGCGAATGTAAATTTCAAATGCTCATGATAATAAGCACCCTCGTTTGAAATAAGCACAATTAATATTGTTAATATGTAATTAATAATGAATTAAACAATAATACTGTTTTGCCAACTACACTGAGTGCGAAGAAACTAATTTTTCTCAATTTTAAATGTTAACGCTGGTTTTCTACGTCACTTATATCTTCACCACAATGTTTTTAAAATAACAGAAATAATTCGTATCTTGTGTCTCAAACAAAAATAACAATACAAATATAGCAAGCAATTCCTCGAAGTAGGATTTACTGCAGAAATTTCCCCAGCGGGACAAAATAATATCCATTCGCGAAGGAAACTGTCCTGTGCCAAGACAATAGAAAAATCATTAAAATGGTACATCTGCTAGCACGATATCGGTTACAGATATATAACATTTTCTTTGTGAATGCTTAAGTGGTTCTAGATCCAAAACGGAGGAGGTCCTCAACAAAATTTTTAATTAGTTATGTTTCTAAAGGTGAAGTGTAACGATCAGAGACAACGAGATAGAAAACTCTTTTCCAGAAAAAAATGTGTCAAAAAATGACAAAATTTTACACGACCGAAACTCACGTACAGGGGTTTTGTATATGGATGCATAGTTCACCAAAATAATGTCACGTATGACATTTCATGAAAATATGTAAACAACAGTTCGCTTCGGCGGCTCGATTTGAAAGCTCATTTTGTGCTCTATTTTAAAGTGAAAATAATAAGAAGAGTCACGAACAAGAATTTAAATTCAATAAATTCTATAGATAAAGTTTATGTAAAAGAACATATTAATACGTAAAAGTACAACATAACACGGGCTTCAGCCGGAAGTCGGATGGGCTGGCCAACACCACTGGTGTCTTATTTTCATATCACCACAAATCCCAAAAACATCCCAAAATAGAATAAAGAGCTGATGAATATTTTGGAATCCGATGTTGATTGATTTGACGATGTTGACTCCAGATGAACTCAATATTGCCATGAATAATGGCAGTAACTCGTCCTTCGGTGATGGCAAACAGCAAAATCAAATACTAAGCGCGGATATTTTTGAGAACGAAAATGTAGAAACCGAGCCGTTGCGAACGTTGTTTATGAAACCTAGGAAGAAATCGCGTAAAGAATCAGCTGATGCTGAGAATATTGAACCAAAAATGGGTTTAGTAAAAAACACCGGAAGTAAATGGCTGCAAAAAGAAATCCATGAAAACAGCAGAGAAACATTTTTGGGAGCGCTGGAAGGCAAAAAATTAATATGCAATCAAGATACTATAAAGCAGCCCACACAGAATAGAAATAATCAAATGAAAAACTCGCCATTTAATTCGAAAAGGAAATTGAAACAGGCGCGCCTAACAAATTATTCAATTCACAAGGACTCAGTCATCAAAGTAAAATCAGGCTCCATACTTTTTAAAATTTACGGTAATTCTATTAAATATTTCATTTTTCGTCGTAATTGATTAATATATTCAATTCTTTCAGAATTTTCAGATTTTCATTGATTTTAATGCGCGAATGAGCTAAACTTTCCTCTAGTTGTAACCAATTCAGAACGCTAAACAATTTATAGTAACTCACCAAGCATTATAATAATGCATAGAATCAATGCCTCTCCTGCATGAAGTTCTCAAAAATGGCAATGAGACTTTAAATAATCTAAAACGTATAGAAAGCGCGAAGTAATACAAAAAGTAAAAATAATATAATGGTCGAATTCTAATTAATTTTGAATATTTTCCTTTCTAGAAAAGAAGGAGCAAAGAAGTCAAGAGAAAACAGACGCAAAAAAGACAACGGAGGAAACAGTATCAAAAATGGAAGTAGCCGAAAGGAATTTATTTGATGAGAGCAGTAGTAGTGAAACGGATTATAGGACTATAGGAACTATAGTAAACAAATGAAAGCATAAAATTTCCATCAGAGGGCTGTGTGCACTTCCACGCCACCCAAGAGGTATGCACATTGGCGCGTTACCAGCTTTTTTTATGTCCGGTTCCCCAGTGGGCCATAACACCCATATACAAATATAAAATGCACACTTATTTTATTAGATATACATAACAAATTGTTAGGAAATTAAAATTGTACAATGATATGTAAAACATTTCACAAACGTCAATATATATGAAATTTATAATGATTGTTACGATGTTACATTTTCTGAATGGTACTGGTTGTTGGTGATAATTTATGATAGATTAATTATAATTTTGTTTGATTAATTAGAACCCAATACCTCCAAAACCCTTGTTACTTTTATTGAAACTCAATAATTTTTATTTACGCGATATATATATATATATATATATATATATATATATATATATATATATATATATATATATATATATATATATATATATATATATATATATATATATATATATATATATATATATATATATATATATATATATATATATATATATAATATATATATATATATATATATATATATATATATATATATATATATATATATATATATATATATATATATATATATATATATATATATATATATATATATATATATATATATATATATATATATATATATATATATATATATATATATATATATATATATATATATATATAATATATATATATATATATATATATATATATATATATATATATATATATATATATATATATATATATATATATATATATATATATATATATATATATATATATATATATATATATATATATATATATATATATATATATATATATATATATATATATATATATATATATATATATATATATATATATATATATATATATATATATATATATATATATATATATATATATATATATATATATATATATATATATATATATATATATATATATATATATATATATATATATATATATATATATATATATATATATATATATATATATATATATATATATATATATATATATATATATATATATATATATATATATATATATATATATATATATATATATATATATATATATATATATATATATATATATATATATATATATATATATATATATATATATATATATATATATATATATATATATATATATATATATATATATATATATATATATATATATATATATATATATATATATATATATATATATATATATATATATATATATATATATATATATATATATATATATATATATATATATATATATATATATATATATATATATATATATATATATATATATATATATATATATATATATATATATATATATATATATATATATATATATATATATATATATATATATATATATATATATATATATATATATATATATATATATATATATATATATATATATATATATATATATATATATATATATATATATATATATATATATATATATATATATATATATATATATATATATATATATATATATATATATATATATATATATATATATATATATATATATATATATATATATATATATATATATATATATATATATATATATATATATATATATATATATATATATATATATATATATATATATATATATATATATATATATATATATATATATATATATATATATATATATATATATATATATATATATATATATATATATATATATATATATATATATATATATATATATATATATATATATATATATATATATATATATATATATATATATATATATACTTAGTATGTATTTCCAAATAAAGAAAGAATATGTTCCTCTATTCTGTTTTGGACGAAAAATGACGGTTTTCCTTGTTTTTAAGTATAGATCTTATATTTTTCGAGCATGCAGTTGACTATATCTTCTAAACCGAAACCGACCCGACCACCATGTAATTTTCGCAAAAATAGCGCGGACAAACATTTTTTTTAAAACTAGATAGGCACATATTCTCACTTTATTTCATGTTTCGAATTGGAGCAGTTGGAATCTTACAACTAGATAAAACCAATGACCACTATTCTTACCGTTTCCCATCAGTGGCTGCGTCTGGAAACTTATGTAAGTGCAGATCCCCGGAGCACCCATCCTGGGAACATGTTCGCAAGCCCGGCATTCTATTTTTTTGTTTAAATTTATTGAAATTTAAAATTTTTGTAAAATTATAAATATTTTATAGTGTAGTGAAAAAAATTGTTTGAGAAATTATCACAGCGGTGCAAAATAAATTCATAAATCGAACTAAAACAGAATGAAATGGACAAAATGCACTTAAGTAAATGCAAACATTTTATTAGCATCCTTAATGTCCCAATTGAAATAATCTAATCTGAAAATAAATGGTTTAGCTAAAACCCATGTTATTAGCCGTATTTTTTTCGGATCAGATTTAGTAAAATGTAAAAAAAACAAAGTGGATCAATTATGTAAACCTTCAAGTATATGACAATAGATGGCGCTAAGCAAAGTGTTGTTTGGTAGCACATTTTTGTATATCTAGTTTGAGCCAATGACAAATTTATTCTTCCTTCCTTAATGCCTTTATAATTTCCTTAATAAATTTATTTTGTTAAATACTTACTCTGCTTTATTTTCCATTTCTTGTAGAAACTTGTAAATTTTTGAAAATTAAACTTCAAATGGAAAATTTTGAAACTGAAAATTTTCGACAGCTTAAAGTGATGCCAATAATTTGTGTGCACAGCGCTATCTATATTCTGGTAGGAGAATTAAATTTTGGATCACAAATTTGAACCTACAATTTTTCTGGATCAATTGTTGTTTTTGTTTCACATACAAAATGTTTGATCTGATCCGAAAAAGATACGACTAATATAGCATAGAAATTATCGAAGCGTTTGAAATTTCAATCCAAAATGGGTTCAACTTTTTGTATGCAGTACCAAAAATTATGGAATTTGGTAAACTTGATAATTGTTCGATGTATAGGCAGCAATACTAATATATTATTTATAAATATTTTTAATAATTAACAAAAAACCTGAATAAAATACTTATTACTGAATACTGGCAACACTGGTTTAATGCGAATACCCAAAATGGCCCATTAAGTAGTAAGCGCCGCACATGCTGGTAACACTAAAATCATCGAATTTATGGGAGTGGTGAAGAAATAATTAGGGTATGCCAAATGTTTTACACATTTGATTTTTCAAGAGTTTCTCTTGATGATAATAAATAAATAATTCCGTATAGGTGTGGTTATTAATGTCAGCACCAGAAGCTCAAAAGTTATATTAAATGAATTACGACGAAGAAAGGAACTTATTAATAATAATACAATTTTATTTGAAACTAAAAATAGTCATATTTGTGTATTGATATACTCAAGTAAAATTTTTTATATTTTAAATGAACTAGTGCGGCTAACACTTGGCTTCAAAGTAATGGCAGCAGAGTCGTTAATAAATCAATGTGAAGAATTTTTTCAAATAAATTTTAATTTTATTTTTAGGTTATTTTTAGATTCTGGGGTCCAAAAATTGGCTTTAAATGATTTGAGTTTCTATTAACGAAGTCAATCGAATTTGTTATACATTAAAATATTTCATAAAATTGGGTTTAATTTATGTTTTTATGCATATGAAATAAATACATTTATTTGTTTTATGTAAATATTTTATACAAATAATTAGTTCCATAATTAGTTATTATAATAATTAGTTATTTTATACAAATATTAGTTATAACAAT
>CAWZZZ010000136.1:0-2500 GCA_963966595.1 Physocephala rufipes
AATTGAACGTTTTCAATATAATAAAATACGGTTGGAGGTGCATGTACGATGTTAAATATTGTCGTATATATAAAATAGTGAATATTAATTCACTATATTACAATAGTGTTTGTATCAAATTTGGAATAAATTTGACCAAAAAAGGTTTTCGTTGCGTGCATTTGTCACAACCTTTATAAGAGAACATAGGGTGGTGAATGAATGAATGAAGAAGATGGATGGGAAATGAAAGAATATTCAAAGTACGAATATTCAATTGGTGTTGCAAAGCAATGTTACCAATGATATTAATGAACACCAATAAGCATAAAATTATGACAAAAGTCATGATTTCAAATATCTTCATGTGAAGGTATAATGATTGATATAAGTTGCAAATTGAACGTTTTCAATATAATAAAATACGATTGGAGGTGCATGTACGATGTTAAATATGTCGTATATATAAATAGTGAATAATAATTCACTATATTAAATAATGCTTGTATAAGGGAATAGAGCGCATGGTAAATATATGAATGCGAAAGATGGTTGGAAAATGAAGAATATTCAAAGTACGAATATTCAATTGGTGTTGCAAAGCAATGTTACCAATGATATTAATGAACACCAATAAGCATAAAATTATGATTAAAAGTCATGATTTCAAATATCTTCATGTGAAGGTATAATGATTGATATAAGTTGCAAATTGAACGTTTTCAATATAATAAAAATACGATTGGAGGTGCATGTACGATGTTAAATATTGTCGTATATATAAATAGTGAATATTAATTCACTATATTAAATAGTGTTTGTATCAAATTTGGAATAAATTTGACCAAAAAAAGGTTTTCGTTGCGTGCATTTGTCACAACCTTTATAAGAGAACATAGGGTGGTGAATGAATGAAGAAGATGGATGGGAAATGAAGAATATTCAAAGTACGAATATTCAATTGGTGTTGCAAAGCAATGTTACCAATGATATTAATGAACACCAATAAGCATAAAATTATGATAAAAGTCATGATTTCAAAAAAGCTTCATGCGAAGTTATAATGATTGATATATGTTGAAAATTGATTATTTTCAATATAATAAAATGCGATTGGAGGTGCATGTACAATGTTATATATATTGTCGTATATGTAAATAATGCATATAAAACAGTGACAATAATTTACTATATTAAATTTTGTTTGAATAAACTTCGAACAAAACATCTTTCCCCGGGTGCTGGTTTAAAAACCTTTATAAGGAACAGAGCATGGTAAATGAATGAAAAAGATGGTTGGAAAAACGATGTTGAATATTCAAGGTATGAATATTCGATTGGTCTTGCATAGCAATATGTTACCAATAATGTTGTTAATCAACCAACAGTAAGCACAAAATCGTGATAGAAGAAGTCATGATTTCAAAAGCCTTTATTTGAAAGAAGGTACTAATGATTTTGATATGATTTGCAAATGGAATGTTATCCAATATAATAAGAGATATACGATTGATTACGAATGGGCAATATTATATATAGTCGTATATATAAAATATTCTTATAAATAGTGATAATAAATTCACTATATTAAATGATGATTGTATGAGATTCGAGTGACAACGAAATGGCGATACAAGATAATTTGCTCTATGAGCAATCTATAATTGAAATTATACGTCCGTATTGATGTATATATAAGTAAGATTGGGCTGATGCCATTTTACTTCTACCTTTATAGTTTCTAAATCTAAGCAGAGAATTGCTTGGTATAGATGAATTAATAAAGTGAATTATTTGCCGCGTGTATTCGTCACAACCTTTATAAGGGAACAGAGCATGGTTCGAATGTTCGAACGAAATGAAATGAAATGAAGGCTGGAAATGAAGAATATTCAAAGTACGAATATTCAATTGGTCTTGCATAGCAATGTTACCAATGATGTTAATCAACCAACAATAAACATAAAATCATGATAAAAGTCATGATTTCAAAAAAAAATCTTCATGTAATGAAGATTGTTGTATATATAAAATATATACATACAAATATATATATATATATATAAATATATACATATAATTAGTGATAATAAATTCACTATATTAAATGAAAAATGGCAATACAAGAAAATTTGCTATATGAGCAAATTGCGCAATATATATGAACAAAAATATGTTACAGAGGTGTCAGATTACTATATAAGTAAGATTGGCAGATGCCGTTTTACTTCTACGTTCATAGTTTTCTAGATCTAAGCTGAGAATTACTTAGCTTAGATGAATAAATAAAATGAAATAAATATCCATGATATCATAATATAAATATGTTACATATGTGATTAATCTGAAATTATTAATTTTAGATCACAAATAGTTATATGTATTTATAGTAAATACATATTTATTATGAATTGGAGATGCAAGTAATATATATGTATATACAATATATATATATTTATAAATATATATATATATAATATACGAATATATAACAGATGTAGCTTTATATTTGGCTTATTCT
>CAWZZZ010000136.1:5000-12500 GCA_963966595.1 Physocephala rufipes
ACTAAGACATTCGCAATGAGCAATGTTTAATCAATATGTAGAACATATTCAACATTGAGTAAATTGCACTTAGGAAAATTTTTAATTTTCTATAAGTTAATGTTTATATATATAATAAATATATATATAAACTAAGACATTCGCAATGAGCAATGTTTAATCAATTTAGTACATATATTGAATATTGAGTAAATTGCACTTAGGAAAATTTTTAATTTTCTATAAGTTAATGTTTATATATATAATAAATATATATATAAACTAAGACATTCGCAATGGGCAATATTTAATCAATATATAGTACATATATTGAAAGGGGGATTTATACAATCCTTACCTTTCAAAAAATATTTGTGACACATTTCATTTATATATGAAATGGATTTTTTCAATTGTTAAAACTCTAAGCGGTGGATCACTTGGCTCATGGGTCGATGAAGAACGCAGCAAACTGTGCGTCATCGTGTGAACTGCAGGACACATGAACATCGATATTTTGAACGCATATCGCAGTCCATGCTATCATGTACTTTAATTAATTTTAAATGTACTGCTTGGACTACATATGGTTGAGGGTTGTAAGAATATATAAATGAAGTTGCTTGGTTTCTTATTAAAAAATTATTATTATTATTATTAATAATTTTAATAAGAATGCTTTAAGCACATGTTATATTATTGGATAAAATTTTTTATATATTTTTTATCCATAATATATATGAATAATTAACCTCAGATTGATATTTATAAGTTTATATAAATATTGAGGAATGTCTAGCATAAAGAAATAAATTTTTTTCTAGAATTGCCTCTTATTTATATATAACAATACAATTATAATGAATTATTAATTCTGAAGGTTTAAAATGTTTCCTATATAGGAAAATAATTATTATACAACCTCAACTCATATGGGACTACCCCCTGAATTTAAGCATATTAATTAGGGGAGGAAAAGAAACTAACAAGGATTTTCTTAGTAGCGGCGAGCGAAAAGAAAACAGTTCATCACTAAGTCATTTTGTCTTTGGGACAAATATGAGATGCAGTGTATGGAACATCTATAATCTAGTATGAGAAATTAACGGTTTAAGTCCTTCTTAAATGAGGCCATTTACCCATAGAGGGTGCTAGGCCCGTATAACGTTAATGATTACTGGAAGATGATTCCAAAGAGTCGTGTTGCTTGATAGTGCAGCACTAAGTGGGTGGTAAACTCCATCTAAAGCTAAATATAACCATGAGACCGATAGTAAACAAGTACCGTGAGGGAAAGTTGAAAAGAACTCTGAATAGAGAGTTAAATAGTACGTGAAACTGCTTAGAGGTTAAGCCCGATGAACCTGAATATCCATTATAGAAAATACAACATTATGAATATAATATTTTAAACATATTATATGAATAGTGTGCATTTTTTCTATATTTGGACATTGTAATCTATTAACACAAATATATATTTATCATAGAATCATTAAGATTAATGTTTATTCAAATTAATATACTGTTTTGTGTATTAATGTCGAATAAATTCTTATGATTTGATAAAGTGTTGATAGTTGGAATAATATGTATAGTGCTTAAATTCATTAATGAATTTTGTAATGGCATGAGTATTTATTTACTTATGCATATTTTACATGCACTCATACGATTAACAATGCGATAGATTCAGGATACCTTCGGGACCCGTCTTGAAACACGGACCAAGGAGTCTAACATATGTGCAAGTCATTGGGATTTATGTTTATTAAACCCAAAGGCATAATTAACTTAAATGTTATTTAAATGGGATTAGTTTTTAATCTATTTATAGATTAATAATTCAATCCCGGGGCGTTCTATACAGTTATGTATAATAATATTTATATTATTTATACCTCTAACTAGAGCGTACCTTCAGCATTTATGCTGTGACCCGAAAGATGGTGATCTATACTTGATCAGGTTGAAGTCAGGGGAAACCCTGATGGAAGACCGAAACAGTTCTGACGTGCAAATCGATTGTCAGAATTGAGTATAGCTGCGTAAGACTCATCGAACCATCTAGTAGCTGGTTCCCTCCGAAGTTTCTCTCAGGATAGCTGGTGCATTTAATTATTATATAAAATATTCCTATCTGGTAAAGCGAATGATTAGAGGCCTTAGGATCGAAACGATCTTAACCTATTCTCAAACTTTAAATGGGTAAGAACCTCACCTTTCTTGATATGAAGGTAGAGGCTATGATATATTGCGCCCAGTGGGCCACTTTTGGTAAGCAGAACTGGCGCTGTGGGATGAACCAAACGTTATGTTACGGTGCCCAAATTAACAACTCATGCAGATACCATGAAAGGCGTTAGTTGCTAAAAACAGCATGACGGTGGACATGGAAGTCGTAATCCGCTAAGGAGTGTGTAACAACTCACATGCCGAAGCAACTAGCCCTTAAAATGGATGGCGCTTAAGTTGTATACCTATACATTACCGCTAAAGTAAATGATTTATATTCAATTTCGATTGAATTATAAATTTTGAAACTTTAGTGAGTAGGAGGGTACAATGGTGTGCTTAGAAGTGTTTGGCGTGAGCCTGCATGGAGCCGCCATTGGTACAGATCTTGGTGGTAGTAGCAAATAATCGAATGAGACCTTGGAGGACTGAAGTGGAGAAGGGTTTCGTGTGAACAGTGGTTGATCACGAGTTAGTCGGTCCTAAGTTCAAGGCGAAAGCTGAAAATTTTCAAGTTATAATGAAAAAATATATATATATATATATGTATATATATTTAAGATTTAAACACTTGATTATATTTGAACGAAAGGGAATACGGTTCCAATTCCGTAACCTGTTGAGTATCCGTTTGTTATTAAAAATGGGCTTTATGCTCATCCTGGCAACAGAAACGACCATAAAGAAGCCGTCGAGAGGTATCGGAAGAGTTTTCTTTTCTGTTTTATAGTCGTACTACCATGGAAGTCTTTCGAAGAGAGATATGGTAGATGGACTAGAAGAGCATGACATTTACTGTTGTGTCGATATTTTCTCCTCGGACCTTGAAAATTTATGGTGGGGTCACGCAAACTTCTCAACAGGCCGTACCGATATCCGCAGCTGGTCTCCAAGGTGAAGAGTCTCTAGTCGATAGAATAATGTAGGTAAGGGAAGTCGGCAAATTAGATCCGTAACTTCGGGATAAGGATTGGCTCTGAAGATTGAGATAGTCGGGCTTGATTGGGAAGCAATAACATGGTTTATGTACTCGTTCTGGATAAATAAAGATCTTTGGATCTTGTTCCCCGGATAGTAGCTTACTTAACCAATTGTGGAACTTTCTTGCTAAAATTTTTAAGGAACTATCGCAAGATGTATTCCTTTTAAATTATAACGATTATCAATTAACAATCAATTCAGAACTGGCACGGACTTGGTGAATCCGACTGTCTAATTAAAACAAAGCATTGTGATGGCCCCAGCGGGTGATGACACAATGTGATTTCTGCCCAGTGCTCTGAATGTCAACGTGAAGAAATTCAAGTAAGCGCGGGTCAACGGCGGGAGTAACTATGACTCTCTTAAGGTAGCCAAATGCCTCGTCATCTAATTAGTGACGCGCATGAATGGATTAACGAGATTCACTCTGTCCCTATCTACTATCTAGCGAAACCACAGCCAAGGGAACGGGCTTGGAATAATTAGCGGGGAAAGAAGACCCTTTTGAGCTTGACTCTAGTCTGGCAGTGTAAGGAGACATAAGAGGTGTAGCATAAGTGGGAGATTTATGAATTTATTCATATATCGCCAATGAAATACCACTACTCTTATTGTTTCCTTACTTACTTGATTAAATGGAGCATGTATCATTTCCTAGCCATTATACGGATATATTTATATATCTTATGGTATTTGGTCTTGATGCAAGTTTCTTGATCAAAATATCAAGAGTTTGTTATATAATTGCAAACAGATTTTAATAAAATATATCATCTTATCGATGTTATAATTATAATTGAGATTTGGTATAACTCCAGCACTCAGGTATGATCCAATTCAAGGACATTGCCAGGTGGGGAGTTTGACTGGGGCGGTACATCTCTCAAATAATAACGGAGGTGTCCCAAGGCCAGCTCAGTGCGGACAGAAACCACACATAGAGCAAAAGGGCAAATGCTGACTTGATCTCGGTGTTCAGTACACACAGAGACAGCTAAAGCTCGGCCTATCGATCCTTTTGGTTTAAAGAGTTTTTAACAAGAGGTGTCAGAAAAGTTACCATAGGGATAACTGGCTTGTGGCGGCCAAGCGTTCATAGCGACGTCGCTTTTTGATCCTTCGATGTCGGCTCTTCCTATCATTGTGAAGCAAAATTCACCAAGCGTTGGATTGTTCACCCATGCAAGGGAACGTGAGCTGGGTTTAGACCGTCGTGAGACAGGTTAGTTTTATCCTACTAATGACAAATTTGTTGCGACAGCATTCCTGCGTAGTACGAGAGGAACCGCAGGTACGGACCAATGGCACAATACTTGTTCGAGCGAACAGTGGTATGACGCTACGTCCGTTGGATTATGCCTGAACGCCTCTAAGGTCGTATCCGTGCTGGACTGCAATGATAAAAATGGGGCAATTGCATTGTATGGCTTCTAAATCATTTAAAGTTTATATTTATTTATAAACGATAATGAATATATGATGCCAATGTTATTTGTAACATAGCAAATCCGGGAGGATTAATTATCACCTGGGTGCCGCGCTAGTTACATATTAAAACATTATTTAATACAATGACAATGCCTAGAATCAATTGTAAACGACTTTTGTAACGGGCAAGGTGTTGTAAGTGGTAGAGCAGCTGCCATACTGCGATCCACTGAAGCTCATCCTTTGCTTGATGATTCGTTTTAATATGAATCATCGTATATAAGTTGAATTTTCTGATTCGATTGATTTCTTGAAATTGATCGTTTCATGTTCAACAAAGAAATATCTTAATATATATACACGCAAGCAATATGGTTATAATTGCTATTGCGTTCATATAATACAATATAATGTATATATTACATATATGTATATATATATATATATTACATTTATAATATGAAATTCAAAATATCTTTGAATTTTAATAAATTGACAACATATGATGAATTTTCAGATTCGATTGATTTCATTAAATTGATCGTTTCATATTCAACAAAGAAATATCTTAACATATACGCAAGCAAAATAATGGTTATAATTGCTATTGCGTTCATATAATATAATGTATATATTACTTGAATGTACATATTTACATTTATAATATTAAATTCAAAATATCTTTGAATTTTAATAAATTGACAACATATGATGAATTGTCTGATTCGATTGATTTCTTGAAATTGATCGTTTCATATTCAACAAAGAGATATCCTAGTATATACGCAAGCAATATATAGTTATAATTGTTATTGCGTTCATAGTATGTAGAAGAGAAATGATAGGATTTTTCTACGTATGATTTAAATAAACAATTATGATGAAATAAGATATGATGCCTAGATAGATCGATTTCATTATCGATCTTTGTTATCTTGTTTCATTGTTGATTTGTTTTTTTAAATTATATGTAGAATTATTCTATCATTTTTTTTTATACATTTTGACTATAAAAAGTTTTTGCGGCGTGTCAGTTTAAATTTGACCCATAAGGTTTTTGCGGCGTGTATTTGTCACAACATATATAAGAGGATAGAGCATGTCGTTTTAAATGAAAAATTGGGTGCGAAGTGAAGAATATTCAAAGTACGAATATTCGATTGGTGTTGCAAAGCAATGTTACCAATGATATTAATGAACACCAATAAGCATAAAATTATGACAAAAGTCATGATTTCAAATATCTTCATGTGAAGGTATAATGATTGATATAAGTTGCAAATTGAACGTTTTCAATGTAATAAAATTCGATTGGAGGTGCATGTACGATGTTAAATATTATCGTATATATAAATATAGATATAAATAGTGAATAATAATTCACTATATTAAATAATGCTTGTATAAGGGAATAGAGCGCATGGTAAATATATGAATGCGAAAGATGGTTGGAAAATGAAGAATATTCAAAGTACGAATATTCGATTGGTGTTGCAAAGAAATGTTACCAATGATATTAATGAACACCAATAAGCATAAAATTATGACAAAAGTCATGATTTCAAATATCTTCATGTGAAGGTATAATGATTGATATAAGTTGCAAATTGAACGTTTTCAATATAATAAAATACGATTGGAGGTGCATGTACGATGTTAAATATTATCGTATATATAAATATAGATATAAATAGTGAATAATAATTCACTATATTAAATAATGCTTGTATAAGGGAATAGAGCGCATGGTAAATATATGAATGCGAAAGATGGTTGGAAAATGAAGAATATTCAAAGTACGAATATTCAATTGGTGTTGCAAAGCAATGTTACCAATGATATTAATGAACACCAATAAGCATAAAATTATGACAAAAGTCATGATTTCAAATATCTTCATGTGAAGGTATAATGATTGATATAAGTTGCAAATTGAACGTTTTCAATATAATAAAATACGGTTGGAGGTGCATGTACGATGTTAAATATTGTCGTATATATAAATAGTGAATATTAATTCACTATATTAAATAGTGTTTGTATCAAATTTGGAATAAATTTGACCAAAAAAGGTTTTCGTTGCGTGCATTTGTCACAACCTTTATAAGAGAACATAGGGTGGTGAATGAATGAATGAAGAAGATGGATGGGAAATGAAGAATATTCAAAGTACGAATATTCAATTGGTGTTGCAAAGCAATGTTACCAATGATATTAATGAACACCAATAAGCATAAAATTATGACAAAAGTCATGATTTCAAATATCTTCATGTGAAGGTATAATGATTGATATAAGTTGCAAATTGAACGTTTTCAATATAATAAAATACGATTGGAGGTGCATGTACGATGTTAAATATTGTCGTATATATAAATAGTGAATAATAATTCACTATATTAAATAATGCTTGTATAAGGGAATAGAGCGCATGGTAAATATATGAATGCGAAAGATGGTTGGAAAATGAAGAATATTCAAAGTACGAATATTCAATTGGTGTTGCAAAGCAATGTTACCAATGATATTAATGAACACCAATAAGCATAAAATTATGATTAAAAGTCATGATTTCAAATATCTTCATGTGAAGGTATAATGATTGATATAAGTTGCAAATTGAACGTTTTCAATATAATAAAATACGATTGGAGGTGCATGTACGATGTTAAATATTGTCGTATATATAAATAGTGAATATTAATTCACTATATTAAATAGTGTTTGTATCAAATTTGGAATAAATTTGACCAAAAAAGGTTTTCGTTGCGTGCATTTGTCACAACCTTTATAAGAGAACATAGGGTGGTGAATGAATGAAGAAGATGGATGGGAAATGAAGAATATTCAAAGTACGAATATTCAATTGGTGTTGCA
>CAWZZZ010000136.1:17500-27527 GCA_963966595.1 Physocephala rufipes
AAGGATTTTCTTAGTAGCGGCGAGCGAAAAGAAAACAGTTCATCACTAAGTCATTTTGTCTTTGGGACAAATATGAGATGCAGTGTATGGAACATCTATAATCTAGTATGAGAAATTAACGGTTTAAGTCCTTCTTAAATGAGGCCATTTACCCATAGAGGGTGCTAGGCCCGTATAACGTTAATGATTACTGGAAGATGATTCCAAAGAGTCGTGTTGCTTGATAGTGCAGCACTAAGTGGGTGGTAAACTCCATCTAAAGCTAAATATAACCATGAGACCGATAGTAAACAAGTACCGTGAGGGAAAGTTGAAAAGAACTCTGAATAGAGAGTTAAATAGTACGTGAAACTGCTTAGAGGTTAAGCCCGATGAACCTGAATATCCATTATAGAAAATACAACATTATGAATATAATATTTTAAACATATTATATGAATAGTGTGCATTTTTTCTATATTTGGACATTGTAATCTATTAACACAAATATATATTTATCATAGAATCATTAAGATTAATGTTTATTCAAATTAATATACTGTTTTGTGTATTAATGTCGAATAAATTCTTATGATTTGATAAAGTGTTGATAGTTGGAATAATATGTATAGTGCTTAAATTCATTAATGAATTTTGTAATGGCATGAGTATTTATTTACTTATGCATATTTTACATGCACTCATACGATTAACAATGCGATAGATTCAGGATACCTTCGGGACCCGTCTTGAAACACGGACCAAGGAGTCTAACATATGTGCAAGTCATTGGGATTTATGTTTATTAAACCCAAAGGCATAATTAACTTAAATGTTATTTAAATGGGATTAGTTTTTAATCTATTTATAGATTAATAATTCAATCCCGGGGCGT
Source organism: Physocephala rufipes (assembly GCA_963966595.1). NCBI lineage: Eukaryota > Metazoa > Arthropoda > Insecta > Diptera > Conopidae > Physocephala > Physocephala rufipes. The sequence continues at coordinate 18,375 of CAWZZZ010000136.1, forward strand.
TCTATACAGTTATGTATAATAATATTTATATTATTTATACCTCTAACTAGAGCGTACCTTCAGCATTTATGCTGTGACCCGAAAGATGGTGATCTATACTTGATCAGGTTGAAGTCAGGGGAAACCCTGATGGAAGACCGAAACAGTTCTGACGTGCAAATCGATTGTCAGAATTGAGTATAGCTGCGTAAGACTCATCGAACCATCTAGTAGCTGGTTCCCTCCGAAGTTTCTCTCAGGATAGCTGGTGCATTTAATTATTATATAAAATATTCCTATCTGGTAAAGCGAATGATTAGAGGCCTTAGGATCGAAACGATCTTAACCTATTCTCAAACTTTAAATGGGTAAGAACCTCACCTTTCTTGATATGAAGGTAGAGGCTATGATATATTGCGCCCAGTGGGCCACTTTTGGTAAGCAGAACTGGCGCTGTGGGATGAACCAAACGTTATGTTACGGTGCCCAAATTAACAACTCATGCAGATACCATGAAAGGCGTTAGTTGCTAAAAACAGCATGACGGTGGACATGGAAGTCGTAATCCGCTAAGGAGTGTGTAACAACTCACATGCCGAAGCAACTAGCCCTTAAAATGGATGGCGCTTAAGTTGTATACCTATACATTACCGCTAAAGTAAATGATTTATATTCAATTTCGATTGAATTATAAATTTTGAAACTTTAGTGAGTAGGAGGGTACAATGGTGTGCTTAGAAGTGTTTGGCGTGAGCCTGCATGGAGCCGCCATTGGTACAGATCTTGGTGGTAGTAGCAAATAATCGAATGAGACCTTGGAGGACTGAAGTGGAGAAGGGTTTCGTGTGAACAGTGGTTGATCACGAGTTAGTCGGTCCTAAGTTCAAGGCGAAAGCTGAAAATTTTCAAGTTATAATGAAAAAATATATATATATATATATGTATATATATTTAAGATTTAAACACTTGATTATATTTGAACGAAAGGGAATACGGTTCCAATTCCGTAACCTGTTGAGTATCCGTTTGTTATTAAAAATGGGCTTTATGCTCATCCTGGCAACAGAAACGACCATAAAGAAGCCGTCGAGAGGTATCGGAAGAGTTTTCTTTTCTGTTTTATAGTCGTACTACCATGGAAGTCTTTCGAAGAGAGATATGGTAGATGGACTAGAAGAGCATGACATTTACTGTTGTGTCGATATTTTCTCCTCGGACCTTGAAAATTTATGGTGGGGTCACGCAAACTTCTCAACAGGCCGTACCGATATCCGCAGCTGGTCTCCAAGGTGAAGAGTCTCTAGTCGATAGAATAATGTAGGTAAGGGAAGTCGGCAAATTAGATCCGTAACTTCGGGATAAGGATTGGCTCTGAAGATTGAGATAGTCGGGCTTGATTGGGAAGCAATAACATGGTTTATGTACTCGTTCTGGATAAATAAAGATCTTTGGATCTTGTTCCCCGGATAGTAGCTTACTTAACCAATTGTGGAACTTTCTTGCTAAAATTTTTAAGGAACTATCGCAAGATGTATTCCTTTTAAATTATAACGATTATCAATTAACAATCAATTCAGAACTGGCACGGACTTGGTGAATCCGACTGTCTAATTAAAACAAAGCATTGTGATGGCCCCAGCGGGTGATGACACAATGTGATTTCTGCCCAGTGCTCTGAATGTCAACGTGAAGAAATTCAAGTAAGCGCGGGTCAACGGCGGGAGTAACTATGACTCTCTTAAGGTAGCCAAATGCCTCGTCATCTAATTAGTGACGCGCATGAATGGATTAACGAGATTCACTCTGTCCCTATCTACTATCTAGCGAAACCACAGCCAAGGGAACGGGCTTGGAATAATTAGCGGGGAAAGAAGACCCTTTTGAGCTTGACTCTAGTCTGGCAGTGTAAGGAGACATAAGAGGTGTAGCATAAGTGGGAGATTTATGAATTTATTCATATATCGCCAATGAAATACCACTACTCTTATTGTTTCCTTACTTACTTGATTAAATGGAGCATGTATCATTTCCTAGCCATTATACGGATATATTTATATATCTTATGGTATTTGGTCTTGATGCAAGTTTCTTGATCAAAATATCAAGAGTTTGTTATATAATTGCAAACAGATTTTAATAAAATATATCATCTTATCGATGTTATAATTATAATTGAGATTTGGTATAACTCCAGCACTCAGGTATGATCCAATTCAAGGACATTGCCAGGTGGGGAGTTTGACTGGGGCGGTACATCTCTCAAATAATAACGGAGGTGTCCCAAGGCCAGCTCAGTGCGGACAGAAACCACACATAGAGCAAAAGGGCAAATGCTGACTTGATCTCGGTGTTCAGTACACACAGAGACAGCTAAAGCTCGGCCTATCGATCCTTTTGGTTTAAAGAGTTTTTAACAAGAGGTGTCAGAAAAGTTACCATAGGGATAACTGGCTTGTGGCGGCCAAGCGTTCATAGCGACGTCGCTTTTTGATCCTTCGATGTCGGCTCTTCCTATCATTGTGAAGCAAAATTCACCAAGCGTTGGATTGTTCACCCATGCAAGGGAACGTGAGCTGGGTTTAGACCGTCGTGAGACAGGTTAGTTTTATCCTACTAATGACAAATTTGTTGCGACAGCATTCCTGCGTAGTACGAGAGGAACCGCAGGTACGGACCAATGGCACAATACTTGTTCGAGCGAACAGTGGTATGACGCTACGTCCGTTGGATTATGCCTGAACGCCTCTAAGGTCGTATCCGTGCTGGACTGCAATGATAAAAATGGGGCAATTGCATTGTATGGCTTCTAAATCATTTAAAGTTTATATTTATTTATAAACGATAATGAATATATGATGCCAATGTTATTTGTAACATAGCAAATCCGGGAGGATTAATTATCACCTGGGTGCCGCGCTAGTTACATATTAAAACATTATTTAATACAATGACAATGCCTAGAATCAATTGTAAACGACTTTTGTAACGGGCAAGGTGTTGTAAGTGGTAGAGCAGCTGCCATACTGCGATCCACTGAAGCTCATCCTTTGCTTGATGATTCGTTTTAATATGAATCATCGTATATAAGTTGAATTTTCTGATTCGATTGATTTCTTGAAATTGATCGTTTCATGTTCAACAAAGAAATATCTTAATATATATACACGCAAGCAATATGGTTATAATTGCTATTGCGTTCATATAATACAATATAATGTATATATTACATATATGTATATATATATATATATTACATTTATAATATGAAATTCAAAATATCTTTGAATTTTAATAAATTGACAACATATGATGAATTTTCAGATTCGATTGATTTCATTAAATTGATCGTTTCATATTCAACAAAGAAATATCTTAACATATACGCAAGCAAAATAATGGTTATAATTGCTATTGCGTTCATATAATATAATGTATATATTACTTGAATGTACATATTTACATTTATAATATTAAATTCAAAATATCTTTGAATTTTAATAAATTGACAACATATGATGAATTGTCTGATTCGATTGATTTCTTGAAATTGATCGTTTCATATTCAACAAAGAGATATCCTAGTATATACGCAAGCAATATATAGTTATAATTGTTATTGCGTTCATAGTATGTAGAAGAGAAATGATAGGATTTTTCTACGTATGATTTAAATAAACAATTATGATGAAATAAGATATGATGCCTAGATAGATCGATTTCATTATCGATCTTTGTTATCTTGTTTCATTGTTGATTTGTTTTTTTAAATTATATGTAGAATTATTCTATCATTTTTTTTTATACATTTTGACTATAAAAAGTTTTTGCGGCGTGTCAGTTTAAATTTGACCCATAAGGTTTTTGCGGCGTGTATTTGTCACAACATATATAAGAGGATAGAGCATGTCGTTTTAAATGAAAAATTGGGTGCGAAGTGAAGAATATTCAAAGTACGAATATTCGATTGGTGTTGCAAAGCAATGTTACCAATGATATTAATGAACACCAATAAGCATAAAATTATGACAAAAGTCATGATTTCAAATATCTTCATGTGAAGGTATAATGATTGATATAAGTTGCAAATTGAACGTTTTCAATGTAATAAAATTCGATTGGAGGTGCATGTACGATGTTAAATATTATCGTATATATAAATATAGATATAAATAGTGAATAATAATTCACTATATTAAATAATGCTTGTATAAGGGAATAGAGCGCATGGTAAATATATGAATGCGAAAGATGGTTGGAAAATGAAGAATATTCAAAGTACGAATATTCGATTGGTGTTGCAAAGAAATGTTACCAATGATATTAATGAACACCAATAAGCATAAAATTATGACAAAAGTCATGATTTCAAATATCTTCATGTGAAGGTATAATGATTGATATAAGTTGCAAATTGAACGTTTTCAATATAATAAAATACGATTGGAGGTGCATGTACGATGTTAAATATTATCGTATATATAAATATAGATATAAATAGTGAATAATAATTCACTATATTAAATAATGCTTGTATAAGGGAATAGAGCGCATGGTAAATATATGAATGCGAAAGATGGTTGGAAAATGAAGAATATTCAAAGTACGAATATTCAATTGGTGTTGCAAAGCAATGTTACCAATGATATTAATGAACACCAATAAGCATAAAATTATGACAAAAGTCATGATTTCAAATATCTTCATGTGAAGGTATAATGATTGATATAAGTTGCAAATTGAACGTTTTCAATATAATAAAATACGGTTGGAGGTGCATGTACGATGTTAAATATTGTCGTATATATAAATAGTGAATATTAATTCACTATATTAAATAGTGTTTGTATCAAATTTGGAATAAATTTGACCAAAAAAGGTTTTCGTTGCGTGCATTTGTCACAACCTTTATAAGAGAACATAGGGTGGTGAATGAATGAATGAAGAAGATGGATGGGAAATGAAGAATATTCAAAGTACGAATATTCAATTGGTGTTGCAAAGCAATGTTACCAATGATATTAATGAACACCAATAAGCATAAAATTATGACAAAAGTCATGATTTCAAATATCTTCATGTGAAGGTATAATGATTGATATAAGTTGCAAATTGAACGTTTTCAATATAATAAAATACGATTGGAGGTGCATGTACGATGTTAAATATTGTCGTATATATAAATAGTGAATAATAATTCACTATATTAAATAATGCTTGTATAAGGGAATAGAGCGCATGGTAAATATATGAATGCGAAAGATGGTTGGAAAATGAAGAATATTCAAAGTACGAATATTCAATTGGTGTTGCAAAGCAATGTTACCAATGATATTAATGAACACCAATAAGCATAAAATTATGATTAAAAGTCATGATTTCAAATATCTTCATGTGAAGGTATAATGATTGATATAAGTTGCAAATTGAACGTTTTCAATATAATAAAATACGATTGGAGGTGCATGTACGATGTTAAATATTGTCGTATATATAAATAGTGAATATTAATTCACTATATTAAATAGTGTTTGTATCAAATTTGGAATAAATTTGACCAAAAAAGGTTTTCGTTGCGTGCATTTGTCACAACCTTTATAAGAGAACATAGGGTGGTGAATGAATGAAGAAGATGGATGGGAAATGAAGAATATTCAAAGTACGAATATTCAATTGGTGTTGCAAAGCAATGTTACCAATGATATTAATGAACACCAATAAGCATAAAATTATGATTAAAAGTCATGATTTCAAAAAGCTTCATGCGAAGTTATAATGATTGATATATGTTGAAAATTGATTATTTTCAATATAATAAAATGCGATTGGAGGTGCATGTACAATGTTATATATATTGTCGTATATGTAAATATGCATATAAACAGTGACAATAATTTACTATATTAAATTTTGTTTGAATAAACTTCGAACAAAACATCTTTCCCCGGGTGCTGGTTTAAAAACCTTTATAAGGGAACAGAGCATGGTAAATGAATGAAAAAGATGGTTGGAAAACGATGTTGAATATTCAAGGTATGAATATTCGATTGGTCTTGCATAGCAATATGTTACCAATAATGTTGTTAATCAACCAACAGTAAGCACAAAATCGTGATAGAAGAAGTCATGATTTCAAAAGCCTTTATTTGAAGAAGGTACTAATGATTTTGATATGATTTGCAAATGGAATGTTATCCAATATAATAAGAGATATACGATTGATTACGAATGGGCAATATTATATATAGTCGTATATATAAATATTCTTATAAATAGTGATAATAAATTCACTATATTAAATGATGATTGTATGAGATTCGAGTGACAACGAAATGGCGATACAAGATAATTTGCTCTATGAGCAATCTATAATTGAAATTATACGTCCGTATTGATGTATATATAAGTAAGATTGGCTGATGCCATTTTACTTCTACCTTTATAGTTTCTAAATCTAAGCAGAGAATTGCTTGGTATAGATGAATTAATAAAGTGAATTATTTGCCGCGTGTATTCGTCACAACCTTTATAAGGGAACAGAGCATGGTTCGAATGTTCGAACGAAATGAAATGAAATGAAGGCTGGAAATGAAGAATATTCAAAGTACGAATATTCAATTGGTCTTGCATAGCAATGTTACCAATGATGTTAATCAACCAACAATAAACATAAAATCATGATAAAAGTCATGATTTCAAAAAAATCTTCATGTAATGAAGATTGTTGTATATATAAATATATACATACATATATATATATATATATATAAATATATACATATAATTAGTGATAATAAATTCACTATATTAAATGAAAAATGGCAATACAAGAAAATTTGCTATATGAGCAAATTGCGCAATATATATGAACAAAAATATGTTACAGAGGTGTCAGATTACTATATAAGTAAGATTGGCAGATGCCGTTTTACTTCTACGTTCATAGTTTCTAGATCTAAGCTGAGAATTACTTAGCTTAGATGAATAAATAAAATGAAATAAATATCCATGATATCATAATATAAATATGTTACATATGTGATTAATCTGAAATTATTAATTTTAGATCACAAATAGTTATATGTATTTATAGTAAATACATATTTATTATGAATTGGAGATGCAAGTAATATATATGTATATACAATATATATATATTTATAAATATATATATATATAATATACGAATATATAACAGATGTAGCTTTATATTTGGCTTATTCTGTATTACATATATATATGAATGAATATAAAATAATATATATAACATTATTCTGGTTGATCCTGCCAGTAGTTATATGCTTGTCTCAAAGATTAAGCCATGCATGTCTAAGTACACACGAATTAAAAGTGAAACCGCAAAAGGCTCATTATATCAGTTATGGTTCCTTAGATCGTTAACAGTTACTTGGATAACTGTGGTAATTCTAGAGCTAATACATGCAATATAAACACGGACCTTTGGAACGTGTGCTTTTATTAGGCTCAAACCAAGCGGTCGCAAGATCGTTATATTGGTTGAACTCTAGATAACTTGCAGATCGTATGGTCTTGTACCGACGACAGATCTTTCAAATGTCTGCCCTATCAACTTTTGATGGTAGTATTTAGGACTACCATGGTTGCAACGGGTAACGGGGAATCAGGGTTCGATTCCGGAGAGGGAGCCTGAGAAACGGCTACCACATCTAAGGAAGGCAGCAGGCGCGTAAATTACCCACTCCCAGCTCGGGGAGGTAGTGACGAAAAATAACAATACAGGACTCATATCCGAGGCCCTGTAATTGGAATGAGTACACTTTAAATCCTTTAACAAGGACCAATTGGAGGACAAGTCTGGTGCCAGCACCCGCGGTAACTCCAGCTCCAATAGCGTATATTAAAGTTGTTGCGGTTAAAACGTTCGTAGTTGAACTTGTGCTTCATACGGGTAGTACAACTATATTTGTGGTCTGTACGTTACCTTATGTATGTTAAGCGTATTACCGGTGGAGTTCTAATATATAATGAGTACATTGTATTAATTATATATACCTCCTATACAAACCTGCTTCAATGCTCTTCATCGGGTGTTGTTGTGGGCCGGTACAATTACTTTGAACAAATTAGAGTGCTTAAAGCAGGCTCAAAATGCCTGAATATTTTGTGCATGGAATAATGAAATAAGACCTCTGTTCTACTTTCATTGGTTTTTAGATCAAGAGGTAATGATTAATAGAAGCAGTTTGGGGGCATTAGTATTACGACGCGAGAGGTGAAATTCTTGGACCGTCGTAAGACTAACTTAAGCGAAAGCATTTGCCAAAGATGTTTTCATTAATCAAGAACGAAAGTTAGAGGTTCGAAGGCGATCAGATACCGCCCTAGTTCTAACCATAAACGATGCCAGCTAGCAATTGGGTGTAGCTACTATTTTGGCTCTCTCAGTCGCTTCCCGGGAAACCAAAGCTTTTGGGCTCCGGGGGAAGTATGGTTGCAAAGCTGAAACTTAAAGGAATTGACGGAAGGGCACCACCAGGAGTGGAGCCTGCGGCTTAATTTGACTCAACACGGGAAAACTTACCAGGTCCGAACATAAGTGTGTAAGACAGATTGATAGCTCTTTCTCGAATCTATGGGTGGTGGTGCATGGCCGTTCTTAGTTCGTGGAGTGATTTGTCTGGTTAATTCCGATAACGAACGAGACTCAAATATATTAAATAGATGCTTTCAGGATTATGGTGTTGAAAGTTATATAGCCTTCATTCATGGACGCAGTAAAATGCTGAAGTGTTTGAATGTGTTTATATAAGTGGAGCCGTACCTGTTGGTTTGTCCCATTATAAAGACACTAGCTTCTTAAATGGACAAATTGCGTCTAGCAATAATGAGATTGAGCAATAACAGGTCTGTGATGCCCTTAGATGTCCTGGGCTGCACGCGCGCTACAATGAAAGTATCAACGTGTATTTCCTAGACCGAGAGGTCCGGGTAAACCGCTGAACCACTTTCATGCTTGGGATTGTGAACTGAAACTGTTCACATGAACTTGGAATTCCCAGTAAGTGCGAGTCATTAACTCGTATTGATTACGTCCCTGCCCTTTGTGCACACCGCCCGTCGCTACTACCGATTGAATTATTTAGTGAGGTCTCCGGACGTGATCACTGTGACGCCATTCGTGTGTTACGGCTGTTT
>CAWZZZ010000137.1:0-12329 GCA_963966595.1 Physocephala rufipes
ATATATATATATATATATATATATATATATATATATATATATATATATATATATATATATATATATATATATATATATATATATATATATATATATATATATATATATATATATATATATATATATATATATATATATATATATATATATATATATATATATATATATATATATATATATATATATATATATATATATATATATATATATATATATATATATATATATATATATATATATATATATATATATATATATATATATATATATATATATATATATATATATATATATATATATATATATATATATATATATATATATATATATATATATATATATATATATATATATATATATATATATATATATATATATATATATATATATATATATATATATATATATTATATATATATATATATATATATATATATATATATATATATATATATATATTATATATATATATATATATATATATATATATATATATATATATATATATATATATATATATATATTGTGATGTTGTGATGATGACGTACACCGAATTTCTTTCAAATATTTTTTTCGAATAATTTTACTGGCACGCGGCTAAAAATTTCGCCATGCCAGGCTTAATATTTGCTTTTACGGTAGTTGTTCATGTTCAGTAAAACAAAATTTGTTTTTTATATAATTTAAGTACAACTAGAGAACATACGATAATCCCGTAATCTGGCGTGACAATTTAGGTACATAGACACAGGTGTATAAAGTTAGGCGATCGTAGTTGATCTTATGCAGAGAGGAAAATCACATTAAGTCAGTCATTGTCTCGCAATCTAACGCTCAACATCGTCATTTAATCGTGAAATAATTAGAAGTTTATTCGCTGCTACACAAAATTGAGAAAATACATATTTACCAGAGTATATCCAACAATATTGAACGAATGATAAATAAAAATTTGTTTTTATAAAATAATTAATATAATGACGAAGTTTATAATAAATGGTGACCAATATTTGAAAAAAAAGCACTAGAAGAAAACAGAATTAGATAAAAGGAATTAATATTGTTAAATAATAAGAGCATTTCTAAAGCCAAAAGAATAAAGAAATTAAGAGAAAATATTAGAAGAAATTTCACCCTCATGATAAAAATATATGAATAAATATACACCTAGATAGATCTCAATAACAATTAAAGATGATAATAATGATAAAGATGAAACAATTTTGAATTGTAAAAATATTACGAATAATACGTGAAACATTAAACACTATTTCTCATAAATAATAAGAGTAATTAAAAATAACTATATTCATCACCGACAGTGGAACAAAAATCAGACTTCAAATGTTTCAATATTTTAAAATATAAAAAAACCAAACATTTCAAAAAAAAAAAAAAAAAAAGGAAAAGCGCCACAAATAAAAACCGCATCAACAGCAATTAGTTGCCGAATTAATTGATAGAAATGTTGGATTATGTAAGTGTGTGTGTTGAAAGACAACATTGTATAAGATTGAAATATGAAGATCATAAAAAAATAAAGAGAATAAAATAAATGTATAAAACAACTTATATTAAATAGAAAAAAAATGAACTAATTTATTAAAAGGAATTAAAACATTAGTATTTGATTTCTCGTAAATTCATTTCTAAATATGCTTTTGTATAAAATGTTGACGACAAACAAACCAAGAAAAAACCCTTCATTGGAAAACGAATGCAAGTTAAACATGGAAAAATATTAACCGTAAAACAACCAAAAGTTTTAACCGAGATGGCAGACAACTGAAGAAGAGTTCTAGCAGCACGACAACGACAACAGCAGAAATTGTTTTGTTTCTAATGATATTGCTTATATTACATTCTATTGATATTGATTATATACATTGATATAGATTATATTACATAGATTATTGAGTTAGTTTTCGATTTAATTGTTGGGTTAATTTATGGCAAATCCTCTCTAAAATCTTTTTTCCACCATTCACATACTTTGATTTTTTTTCTTGTAGTTTTGTCAATTCCAAAATAATTCGGGTTTTGATTACATAGGGTAGAGAGTAGAGAGAAAAATTTCTAAGAGGATTTATTTTCAGCTTTCGAACACGAAGGTGGCGCCATCTATGGAGTTCGACGAAACTTGGTAAGCTTCCTATCTTTTTAACTTTACTTTTCAAAATTATCAATTTAAATGAAATTTTTGTAGGATTTTGTTTTTTTTTACGTCATAGCTCAAAGGGCATAAATTAAATGTAAAACAAATTATTATTATACCTAATGTAAAAGGTAAAACAATTATTATTATACCCTTTATTATACCCAAAATAACAATTATATTTGAAGTATATTAATTTGAATTATATTAAAAATTTCCTACTTAAATAAATGTATTGGAATAAAAAAAAACATGTTTCTCTCATGAATAATTAAAACGAGTCAGATAAGGCATGGTAAGCATTCCCTAATTCTCTGCTAACCCGCTACTCATCCGTGTCTCCCGGCCTTTGGTTATTTACAGCGACATATCCTCTTCGGTGCGGCGTGATAGTCGCTGATCCTTTTTTTTCCCACCTCTGCTACTTTTTTTCTCTTAAACGAACTCATGGATTTGCGCTGGAAAAGGCCCACCCCATTTTCCCTGAGCCAGCCGGCAGATAGAGCAGAGGAAGTCCAAAGCAATCCAGAGCCTGTTTTAAACAGGGGTTCGTAACAGAAATGGCGCCCAACGTGGGGCCACGCCCCCATAATCAACTCAAAAGCGTGGATTCACTAACAATATACTATTTTCTGAAGTAGCAATATTCATATAACTTTTTCCATACCTATCCTTAAACACAAGTTTTAGCTCGCGGATTGCCGTATATTGAATAGTTTTGATTGCGGACCGACTGTGCGAATGGATTTGTTGTTGTCCTTCTTGCGTGATGATATAAAAACAAAAACTTGAGATATTTTCAACTGAATCAGTTATTCGATTAATTACTCGTTCGTTTTTATTATCACTTACAGGAGATTATTCTATCTCTTAGTATCGATTAGCTAACGGTAACGTTGATTTTCTAATTGGAGTTCTTCGGTTAGTACACGTTAAATTTTAGCGATCGACGTTTCGATCCTTTTGTCCTAATATATGTTGCAACGAAAATGTATGATAGTTGTTACCTTATAAACTAATTTTTTTTATTAGTTTACTTATTCAAAATTTATTTAATACTGATATCTTCCATTTCCCATCTTTTCGCCTGAAAGGTAATGAATTGGCTTGGCCAATGAAAATGAAACATTTTTTGAGGTTGAGAAGAGACGATGAGTGGGCGTGGATATGAGTTTTAGCGAAATTGTGCTTATCTGTAAGTCCTTAAATCGAAAAAAGGCTCAATAACTTAATAGACTGTCTTATTTGCTTTTATAAATAAAAGAAACAACACTAAAACATTAAATATTACCAAACCGAAATTTTTTTTCCTAATCAGTAATTAAACTGTAAATTATCATAATTTTCGATATTTTCCTGATCTGATTCAACGACCGTTTTTATAAACGAACAGATTGAATTAAATTTGTTTATTGTTTTTCTCGCGCGTACAGACCCTAATTAAAATGTCGGTCAGGCACAGCAATGAAAACTTGGTAGACGTAAATGCTAGCATAGATGAGGTTACGTGCACAATATGCAACGAAATTGTTCGACGACTAGATGAGGTGGTAGAAACACCCTGTAAACACAGATTTCATAAGCTATGTATACAGAGGTGGTTAGCTGAAAACGAATCTTGTCCAGTTTGTAGGGGAGTGTGCACCGAAAGTGAATTGATAGCATGTCCTAACACACAGCGTATCTCCGACAGCAACTCTGCGGCGAGTTCCAATATTTCTAATGCAGCCAGGGCTAGAGGAGGAGCAGTGAGTAGACGGCCTCACACTAGACAGTACACCCAAGCTAATAGGGCTCAGGCAAATTCTTCACAGTTGTTGTTTCCTCCCACTACAACGAATACGCCCATACCAACCAGACGAAGATCGAATAAGATAAACGAAGATCGGTTTACAGAAAACCAAGTGCGTCAAATGATAAACCAATCAATGCACGACTTTCGTATAGAAATAACATCCGCTATTTCCGGAGAGTTGCAGGCTTTATTTCAAAACCTGAATATAGGGGCTAACGCCAGATCTAGCCAGGTAAATGATCAGCCTAACTTGCCACATGTATTTAATACACCAAGGCGGCAAGACTTTCGACAATCACAACATAACGTTTCGTCTAGGAACTTCTCAGTTAGCAATTCGATAAATAATGAAAAAATTTCCAATATCATAACTAATTGGAAATTAAAATTTACAGGTTCTCCAGGAGATATTTCTGTTGAAGATTTTATCTATAGAATAGATTCTCTTACGGCTCAATGCTTAAATAGTAATTTTGATTTACTTTGCCAAAATGTCCATCTTCTATTTGAAGGTAATGCCCAATCGTGGTATTGGCGGTACCACAGGCAAGTCGACCATTTAGACTGGCGTGAACTATGCGAATCTCTGCGAAGAAAATATAATGATAACCAATCCGACTTCGATATTAAAGAAAACGTACGAAGAAGAAAACAGAGACAAACTGAAAGTTTTGACCAATTTTTAGACGTCGTTTTGGCCATGACTGATAAATTGAGGATCCCCATCTCCGACCATGAATTGATCGAGACAATACTTCGTAATTTAAAACCAGAACTACGTCACGAGCTTTTGCACGTTCATATTGATAGCATCTCTGCATTGCGTCGCGAGTGTCATAAGCACGAGCATTTCTTTTCGGGCTACGCGTACAATCAACAACCACGTGCTTTTCCGTCAAGACGTAATATTTCTGAAGTTGTTGATGAGATTGTGAGCGATGAAGAAGTTGTTGTAACTGATCCGACCCTTTGTGAAATTTCTGCGAATTCCGAGAAACTAAAATGTTGGAATTGCGATGCTATTGGTCATAAGTACCAAGATTGTATTATTCAACCCAGAAGAATCTTCTGCTACGGTTGCGGCGCGCTAGACAAATATAAGCCATCATGTTCTTTCTGTAACTCCGCTTCGGGAAACTTGAAAGTGGGTGTTCGGCGAACAAATCCCGGATACCCTCAAAATCAACCTCGCCACTAATCTTACAAGATACGGCAGCTGTCAGTCTTGCGGCTACTATTTCTAACATTGAAAATTCATCAAGTGAAATTAGGTTTAGACCCCTAAAGCCGTATCATGACCGCTTAAAAGAATATATTCAAAGAAGATCGAAACTATACTCTGAAAATTTAAGGTGTAAAAATAAAAGGTCAACATGTCGTATACGTGAATATTGGTCAAATTTGAACCGTTTGCGAAAGTTGGTTATTTCGTCTCTTAAGCATGAAAATAATGACATTCGTCCATATGCTCAGATTATTATTAATCATAAACCTTATCTAGCGCTATTAGATAGTGGTGCAAACACCAGTGTTATTGGGGGTGAATTAGCGCGCTCGATTTTAGATTCGAAAGAAACTTTGCCAAAAGTCTGCGGTAATATTAGAACAGCCGATGGTAGTAGACAAGCTATTAGGGGAGTTTTCTCCACTAAGGTTGAATATAACCAGGAGGATCACATTTTTGAATTTTATCTAGTTCCGGCAATTACGCAAAATGTGATCTGTGGTATGGATTTTTGGGAAAAATTTGGTATTTCACTAGCACACAAAAATATCATTGGCGAAATAGTGAAAGAAGATTCGAGCATGCATATGTGTGAATTGACTCAGAGTCAACAACAGCAGCTAAATTTCGTTAGAAATTCGTTTCCTTCTTCTGAATTAGAGGGGCTTGGAAGAACTTCTCTTCTTGAACACGTAATTGATACTGGTGACGCTAAACCGATTAAACAGCGTTATTACCCGTTATCCCCGGCAATGGAAAAGTTACTGTGCAAGGAGATAGACCGAATGTTAGACTTAGGTGTTATAGAGGAAGCTCCGTATTCGGCGTGGTCTTCACCTGCAGTTTTAATTGTAAAGCCCGGCAAGGTCAGGTTTTGTCTTGATTCACGCAAGCTTAATGACGTCACAGTAAAAGACGCATACCCACTTCCTAACATTAACGGTTTATTGAGTCGATTACGGCCTGTTCATTATATATCAAAGGTAGATCTTAAAGATGCCTTCTGGCAAATTAATTTAGAAGATCGATCTCGAGAAAAAACCGCGTTTACAGTACCCAACCGGCCGTTGTACCAATTTACGAGAATGCCGTTTGGCTTATGCAATGCGCCACAGACGATGTGCAGGCTAATGGATCGAGTAATTCCGTACCATCTAAAAACCCATGTCTTTGTTTATTTAGACGATTTGCTTATTGTTTCAACCACGTTTGAAGAGCATTTAGTGCACCTCTCTGAAGTCGCTTCACAGCTGCGCAAAGCCGGACTTACAATCAATATCAAAAAGAGTCATTTTTGCCTGAATCAAATTAATTATTTAGGTTATGTAGTAGGAAACGGTACTTTACAAGTAGATCCAGAAAAAGTAAAAGCGATAAGGGATTACCCTGTTCCGAAGTCCGTTAGACAATTACGACAATTTTTAGGCATGTCTGGATGGTATCGAAGATTCATACCTGACTACGCTACTATTACATTTCCTCTAACAGAATTGCTTTCAAAGAAAAAACCACTAGCTTGGAATCCCAAAGCCCAGGAATCCTTCCGTGAGATTAAAGAGAGGTTAACCTCGGCTCCATGTCTTATTCACCCTAATTATGAAAAACCTTTCATAGTGCAGTGTGATGCCAGCACGGTAGGTGTAGGAGCGCTCTTGGCGCAAGTTGACGAAGAAGGAAATGAAAAGCCCATAGCGTATATGTCACAAAAATTAAATAAAGCTCAACGAAATTATTCAGTGACTGAATTGGAATGTCTTGCGGTCATACTCGCGGTAAAGAAATTTAGGATGTACATTGAAGGCCATGAGTTCAAAATTATTACTGACCATGCTAGTTTGCGATGGCTTCTGCGTCAAAAGGAACTAACTGGCAGACTAGCTAGATGGGCATTTAAGTTGCAAGGTTATAATTTTTCGATAGAACATCGTAAAGGCTCTGAAAATGTGGTCGCGGACGCTTTATTTAGAGCTTTTGTCGAAGATGAGGCTGTTAGTGCTATGGACTTAGAAGTAATGCCTGAAATAGATTTGAATTCTCCTGCTTTTCAATCCGAAGAATATATACGATTTAAAGAACAGGTTGAGTCTGCGAAATTGCCAGATTTTCAGGTAGTCGACAATTATATATACCACCGTACCGGTTTTGCCACTGGTATAGAGGAGGTTGACGATGCAACCTGGAAACTGTACGTGCCGAACGAACTACGACCTAGTTGTATTCACGCCGCTCATGACCAACCGTCATCAGCTCATGCAGGTATAGGAAAAACAATAGAAAAACTGCGTCGAAGTTTCTTTTGGCCAAATATGATAGTTGATGTTCGCGGATATATAAAGTCGTGCGAACTATGTAAAACCTCCAAAATCCCAAATAAAATCTTGCGCCCCTCCCCCCATGGGACAAAGGGTTGATACTGTCAGACCATTTCAGAGGTTATATTTAGATTTAATTGGTCCATTTCCACGATCGAAACGCGGCAATATTGGAATTCTGATTATTTTAGACCATTTTTCAAAATTTACGTTTCTTAAGCCGTTGTCCAAATTCGCCTCAAGTTTAATAATTGACTATTTAAAGATTAATGTATTTGGCTGTTACGGAGTACCCGAATCAATCGTAACGGATAATGGTTCACAGTTCAAGAGTCTCGAATTTGAGAAATTTCTATCCAAATTTGGGGTGGAACATGTCTGCACTGCATTGTATTCGCCACAGTCAAACGCATCGGAACGCGTAAACAGATCGATCAATGAAGCCTTGAGATCCTATATACGAAAAGATCAACGTGAATGGGATCGATATATAAGTAGCATAAATTGTTCGCTCCGAAATAGCATACATCAGTCGTTAGGCTTCACACCTTATTATGTAGTATTTGGACAGCATATGCTAACACACGGAAAAGATTATACCCTTTTACGAAATTTGAAATTGTTAGAAGATAATACAACAAGGCTTGAGAGACCGGATCAGTTTTGCAGTATGAGGTCTGAGATAAAATCAAATTTGGAAAAGGCCTATAATATAAGCGCAAAAACTTATAATCTTAGATCGACTAGTAGAAAGTTCAGTTTGGGACAGTTAGTAACCCGCCGCAATTTTGCACAAAGTAGCAAGATAAAACACTTTAACGCCAAGCTAGCACCAACGGGAATCAAAGCAGAGATTATTAAAAAGCTTGGAAATTGCTATTATAAACTAAAAGACGTAGAAAGCTCGCATATAGGTACTTATCATGTAAAGGACATTTGGTAAAAAAAAAAATTTATAAGTTGCTCTTCAGATTCTATTGCAAACACTTTGTTTGAATAGTATCTGCTATGTGATGATGACGTACACCGAATTTCTTTCAAATATTTTTTTCGAATAATTTTACTGGCACGCGGCTGAAAATTTCGCCATGCCAGGCTTAATATTTTGCTTTTACGGTAGTTGTTCATGTTCAGTAAAACAAAATTTGTTTTTTATATAATTTAAGTACAACTAGAGAACATACGATAATCCCGTAATCTGACGTGACAATTTAGGTACATAGACACAGGTGTATAAAGTTAGGCGATCGTAGTTGATCTTATGCAGAGAGGAAAATCACATTAAGTCAGTCATTGTCTCGCAATCTAACGCTCAACATCGTCATTTAATCGTGAAATAATTAGAAGTTTATTCGCTGCTACACAAAATTGAGAAAATACATATTTACCAGAGTATATCCAACAATATTGAACGAATGATAAATAAAAATTTGTTTTTATAAAATAATTAATATAATGACGAAGTTTATAATAAATGGTGACCAATATTTGAAAAAAAAGCACTAGAAGAAACCAGAATTAGATAAAAGGAATTTAATATTGTTAAATAATAAGAGCATTTCTAAAGCCAAAAGAATAAAGAAATTAAGAGAAAATATTAGAAGAAATTTCACCCTCATGATAAAAATATATGAATAAATATACACCTAGATATATCTCAATAACAATTAAAGATGATAATAATGATAAAGATGAAAACAATTTTGAATTGTAAAAATATTACGAATAATACGTGAAACATTAAACACTATTTCTCATAAATAATAAGAGTAATTAAAAATAAACTATATTCATCACCGACAGTGGAACAAAAATCAGACTTCAAATGTTTCAAATATTTTAAAATATAAAAAAACCAAACATTTCAAAAAAAAAAAAAAAGGAAAAGCGCCACAAATAAAAACCGCATCAACAGCAATTAGTTGCCGAATTAATTGATAGAAATGTTGGATTATGTAAGTGTGTGTGTTGAAAGACAACATTGTATAAGATTGAAATATGAAGATCATAAAAAAATAAAGAGAATTTGAGAAATTTCTATCCAAATTTGGGGTGGAACATGTCTGCACTGCATTGTATTCGCCACAGTCAAACGCATCGGAACGCGTAAACAGATCGATCAATGAAGCCTTGAGATCTTATATACGAAAAGATCAACGTGAATGGGATCGATATATAAGTAGCATAAATTGTTCGCTCCGAAATAGCATACATCAGTCGTTAGGCTTCACACCTTATTATGTAGTATTTGGACAGCATATGCTAACACACGGAAAAGATTATACCCTTTTACGAAATTTGAAATTGTTAGAAGATAATACAACAAGGCTTGAGAGACCGGATCAGTTTTGCAGTATGAGGTCTGAGATAAAATCAAATTTGGAAAAGGCCTATAATATAAGCGCAAAAACTTATAATCTTAGATCGACTAGTAGAAAGTTCAGTTTGGGACAGTTAGTAACCCGCCGCAATTTTGCACAAAGTAGCAAGATAAAACACTTTAACGCCAAGCTAGCACCAACGGGAATCAAAGCAGAGATTATTAAAAAGCTTGGAAATTGCTATTATAAACTAAAAGACGTAGAAAGCTCGCATATAGGTACTTATCATGTAAAGGACATTTGGTAAAAAAAAAAAATTTATAAGTTGCTCTTCAGATTCTATTGCAAACACTTTGTTTGAATAGTATCTGCTATGTGATGATGACGTACACCGAATTTCTTTCAAATATTTTTTTCGAATAATTTTACTGGCACGCGGCTGAAAATTTCGCCATGCCAGGCTTAATATTTTGCTTTTACGGTAGTTGTTCATGTTCAGTAAAACAAAATTTGTTTTTTATATAATTTAAGTACAACTAGAGAACATACGATAATCCCGTAATCTGGCGTGACAATTTAGGTACATAGACACAGGTGTATAAAGTTAGGCGATCGTAGTTGATCTTATGCAGAGAGGAAAATCACATTAAGTCAGTCATTGTCTCGCAATCTAACGCTCAACATCGTCATTTAATCGTGAAATAATTAGAAGTTTATTCGCTGCTACACAAAATTGAGAAAATACATATTTACCAGAGTATATCCAACAATATTGAACGAATGATAAATAAAAATTTGTTTTTATAAAATAATTAATATAATGACGAAGTTTATAATAAATGGTGACCAATATTTGAAAAAAAAGCACTAGAAGAAAACAGAATTAGATAAAAGGAATTTAATATTGTTAAATAATAAGAGCATTTCTAAAGCCAAAAGAATAAAGAAATTAAGAGAAAATATTAGAAGAAATTTCACCCTCATGATAAAAATATATGAATAAATGTACACCTAGATAGATCTCAATAACAATTAAAGATGATAATAATGATAAAGATGAAAACAATTTTGAATTGTAAAAATATTACGAATAATACGTGAAACATTAAACACTATTTCTCATAAATAATAAGAGTAATTAAAAATAAACTATATTCATCACCGACAGTGGAACAAAAATCAGACTTCAAATGTTTCAAATATTTTAAAATATAAAAAAACCAAACATTTCAAAAAAAAGGAAAAGCGCCACAAATAAAAACCGCATCAACAGCAATTAGTTGCCGAATTAATTGATAGAAATGTTGGATTATGTAAGTGTGTGTGTTGAAAGACAACATTGTATAAGATTGAAATATGAAGATCATAAAAAAATAAAGAGAATAAAATAAATGTATAAAACAACTTATATTAAATAGAAAAAAATGAACTAATTTATTAAAAGGAATTAAAACATTAGTATTTGATTTCTCGTAAATTCATTTCTAAATATGCTTTTGTATAAAATGTTGACGACAAACAAACCAAGAAAAAACCCTTCATTGGAAAACGAATGCAAGTTAAACATGGAAAAATATTAACCGTAAAACAACCAAAAGTTTTAACCGAGATAGCAGACAACTGAAGAAGAGTTCTAGCAGCACGACAACGACAACAGCAGAAATTGTTTTGTTTCTAATGATATTGCTTATATTACATTCTATTGATATTGATTATATACATTGATATAGATTATATTACATAGATTATTGAGTTAGTTTTCGATTTAATTGTTGGGTTAATTTATGGAAAATCCTCTCTAAAATCTTTTTTCCACCATTCACATACTTTGATTTTTTTCTTGTAGTTTTGTCAATTCCAAAATAATTCGGGTTTTGATTACATAGGGTAGAGAGTAGAGAGAAAAATTTCTATGAGGATTTATTTTCAGCTTTCGAACACGAAGGTGGCGCCATCTATGGAGTTCGACGAAACTTGGTAAGCTTCCTATCTTTTTAACTTTACTTTTCAAAATTATCAATTTAAATGAAATTTTTGTAGGATTTTGTTTTTTTTTTTACGTCATAGCTCAAAGGGCATAAATTAAATGTAAAACAAATTATTATTATACCTAATGTAAAAGGTAAAACAATTATTATTATACCCTTTATTATACCCAAAATAACAATTATATTTGAAGTATATTAATTTGAATTATATTAAAAATTTCCTACTTAAATAAATGTATTGGAATAAAAAAAAAACATGTTTCTCTCATGAATAATTAAAACGAGTCAGATAAGGCATGGTAAGCATTCCCTAATTCTCTGCTAACCCGCTACTCATCCGTGTCTCCCGGCCTTTGGTTATTTACAGCGACATATCCTCTTCGGTGCGGCGTGATAGTCGCTGATCCTTTTTTTTCCCACCTCTGCTACTTTTTTTTCTCTTAAACGAACTCATGGATTTGCGCTGGAAAAGGCCCACCCCATTTTCCCTGAGCCAGCCGGCAGATAGAGCAGAGGAAGTCCAAAGCAATCCA
>CAWZZZ010000138.1:0-22500 GCA_963966595.1 Physocephala rufipes
CAGTCGATGAATAGGCCTCTTCGAGGTTCCTGCTGATGTTTTTAGGTCTACAACACGAACGGCGCCATCATTTCCCTTGTAGGTTCGAATGACTCTTCCTAGCGGCCATTGAAGTGGTGGGCAATTATCTTCTTTAATGATTACTAAATTTCCTTTCTTTATGTTATCTTGTTGTTCACGCCATTTGGATCGTTGTTGTAATTGATTTAAATATTCACGCTGCCATCGCGCCCAGAACTCCTGTTTGAGTTTCGAGATTAATTTCCACCTTGTGTTTAAGCTCATCTTCTGGCATTTCGGTTGAGAGTCGACTTGTGATACTAGTGATTCTCCAATTAAAAAATGTCCGGGTGTAAGGGCTGCTAAATCTGTTGGATCGTCAGATAACGGTGTGAGAGGCCTAGAATTCAGTATAGCCTCTACTTCAACGACGACTGTTTCAAGTTCTTCGTAAGTAAGATTGCTTGTTGAAACACTACGGATAAGGTGGTGTTTAGCAGACTTAACTGCAGCCTCCCAAAGTCCTCCAAAGTGAGGAGCTCTTGGTGGGATGAACTTAAAGTCAATCCCCTTTTCACTACATGTCTTGATTATTTTCTTCTGGGCTTCATTTGCGAAGACGGCTTCATACAATTCCTGCAACTGATTCCTGGCGCCAACAAAATTTGTTGCATTATCGCAGAACAATGTTTTGCATCGTCCTCTTCGAGAGATGAACCTTCTCAGACATGCAATAAATGCTTCTGTGGTAAGATCGCTTACAACTTCCAGGTGTACAGCCTTTGTTGAAAAGCAGCAAAAGACTGCAATATAAGCCTTGTGTGGCCTTTTCCCTCTAATTTTGTGATGAATCCAAAAGGGGCCGCAATAATCTACGCCTGAATTTATAAATGGACGAGCTTGACTGACTCTTTCTGTAGGTAGATTCCCCATTATTTGACAAAAAAACTTAGGGCGAACTCTAGTGCAGCGCACACAATTTTGAACTACATTTCTGACCATTGTTTTTCCTTTAATTATCCAAAATTTCTGTCTTGAAATGGCCAGTAATGCTTGCGGTCCGCAATGCATATTTTCTTTGTGTAAGGAATTCAAGATTAATTTGGCAATGGGATCATTGTATGGTAACAACATGGGATGTTTGGCATCATAAGGAAGGGATGACTCAATCAATCGACCTCCAACTCTAATTATTTGTTGATCATCGAGAAACGGAGATAAGGTGGATAACTGGCTCGATTTCTGCACCATTTTATGAGATCGTAGATGAGTAATGTCTTCTTTGAAGTCCGATGATTGAATGGTTTTGATTATCATTGACATAGATAGTTGCAGCTCCTTTGGGCACAATGCAAGATCAATAGGGCGATCGCATTTAGGAACGCGAGAATTTTTTATGAATCGAAACATGTACCCTACTATTCGCAGAAGGCTATTAAATGAGTTCCTGTGATTTATGTTATAAATAATATCTTCCACATCAGGGCTGTTGATTGTAATTGCTACAGTTTGTGACCGTTTCTTTTGTTCTAGTTGATTTGTAACAGCTAATGACTTTAAAAAAGGTCGAGGCCATTGTAACTCATTGCCACTTAAAAAGAGAGGGCCATAGAACCAAGTGTGAGATTGTTGAAATTTATCTGGAGCTATCCCTCGTGATATTAGGTCTGCTGGATTTTCCTTAGAGCTTACATGCCGCCATTGAAGAGGATTTGTCAGCTCCTGAATGATTGAAATTCTATTGGCGACAAATGTGTGATATAGTGAAGATGAAGCATTAATCCAAGCTAACACTATTTGTGAGTCTGTCCAAAAAATTGTCCGTTCATCTTGCATACGTAGATCTTTTTTTATTTTTGCGGTCAACTTAGCTCCTAATACGGACGCACACAACTCTAAGCGAGGCAGCGTTTGTCTTTTTAATGGTGCAACACGTGATTTTGCACATAGAAGCCTTACGACAATGCTGCCATCAGATAGTTTTGATCTAATGTAGATCGCCGCACCAAAGGCCTTCTCTGAAGCATCGACGAAGGTGTGAATCTGTCTTTCTGTTGCCTTTTTGTTAGCGAAGATATGCCTTGGAATGCTATAGCTATCAATAGAATGTAGATTTTGGAGAAACTCCGCCCATTCAAGTTTGAGAAGCCCCGGAAGAGGTTCATCCCAATCCAGTTTTCGTTCCCATAAACTTTGTATGAATATTTTAGCTTTGGTAACAATGGGGCCCATAAGTCCTAAAGGGTCAAATATACTTGATAAATCAGAGATTACTCTACGTTTGGTGAATAATGAATTGTTCGTGTGTTTCGTTTTTATGCATAGCATATCTGCTTTGGGTTTCCATACTAATCCTAACGTTTTTGTGCTCGAATCCTCAAGATCGAGATTGATTTCAGCATCATCTGGTGGTATTTCTTGCAACAGCTTCTTATTATTGGCACACCATTTTCTAAGCTTGAAACCGGCGGTGTTTAATAATTCTGTTAATTCCTTCTGCATTTGAATTGCTGTATATAAATTATCTGATCCGCTAAGGCCATCATCTACGTAAAAATCTTCCATTAAAGTCTTAGCACCTAACGGAAAACTTTCCATCCCCTTCTGTGCTACTTGTTGTAAGCATTTGGTTGCTAAGTATGGAGCTGAACTTGTTCCGTATGTGACAGTATTTAGTGTATAATATTTGAGCGGTTGGTTTACGTCGCTTCTCCAAATGATTAACTGGAACATTCGATCGTCTGGATGAACTAATACCTGACGGTACATCTTCTCTACGTCCGTTGTGAAGACATATGTCGGTAACCTGAAGCGTAGTAAAATTGAGAACAACTCGCTTTGCACAGTTGGGCCTTTGTGCATGATGTTGTTCAGTGATACTCCAGTAGTAGTCTTCGCTGAGGCATCGAAGACAACTCTGAGTTTGGTGGTTGAGCTCTCTGGCCTTAAAACGCTATGATGAGGGATGAAGTAGTGTGGGGATAAGACTTCTTCTTCTTTTATTTCGGTCATGTGTCCAAGCGATTCGTACTGCTGCATAAAGTCGTGATAACTAGCCTTTAAGTTGGAGATTGAAGTTCTGTTCAAACGCCTTTCCAAAGCTAGAAATCTGCTTTTTGCCGTTGTTTTGGAATCTCCTAATTCTGCTGGGTCTTCTAAAAATGGTAAGCGAACTATAAATCTGCCTTCGGTGGTTCGAGTGGTGGTTTCGACGAAGTGTTGTTCGCAACGAATTTCTGAAGCTGAGAATCCCTTATTGTCGGATTCAATATCTTCCAGTTTCCAAAATTTTTCTATTAACGTGTCCGCACAGTCGTCTGTTATGCCGATTGCACAAGTGGATATTTCGTTAGGTAAATTTGAAATTTTGCCTCCTATGATCCAGCCTAACTTGGAATTTTGAAGAATTGGAAGCGAGTTGCCAATGTTAATTTGTCCAGGAGAGACAATATTGAAAAAGTGTTCTGCTCCGAGCAGTATGTCAATTTTTCCTGGTTTCGCGAAATCTGGGTCAGCTAGACGTAAATGTTTTGGAATGTTCCATGTTGATGTATCCAGCTGTCGAAACGGTTGTGAGGGTACTATTGTAGGTAAAATGAAAGCTTCCAATCTGGTTGCAAAATTACTTGTTTTTGACTGAAGTAGAACGTTAGCTCTTCTTTTGGAATCTTGATTCCTACCACCTATTCCCTTTATTTGTATAGCAGAGCTTTGTGTAGAAATTTGTAGCCTTTTTATGACTCGTTCAGAAATTAAATTTACTTGTGATCCTGAATCTAACAATGCTCTAAATTCATCACAACGACCATTGTTGGATGTTATTAATACCTTTGCAGTAGCAAGTAATGTACAATAAGGAATTTTGATACACGAGGATATAGCACTAATAGGACCTTCTTGAGGTACGTTGACATTTCTAGTCTTAAGATTGTTGTTTGTTAATGCGTGATTTGAACGTTGGGTGTCTTCAATAGACTTCTTATGATCTTGAACATTTTGATTGAAACGATCCAGATGAAGTAACGAGTTGTGCTTCTTGCTACATTTAGTACAGCTGCGTGACGAACAGTTTTTTGATGAATGCCCTTCCTTTAAACAATTGACACACCTTTTTCGATTTTGAATCCAAGAAAGCCTTTTCGACGGGGTTAATTGTAAAAATTTCTTACAGTAGTATAATGGATGTTCATTGTCCTTGCAGAATTTGCACTGATTATTGACTGAAAAGGTCGCAGACGTTACTTTAAATGAGGCCGGCTTAGAACCTACCGCCTCAAGTGTTTGAAAACGTTTTAATATAAACTCCAAAAATTCTTCAATTGTTTGCAGCTCCATTGGATTTTGGAGTGATTGTTCATATAATATGTGATTTTGTTTGTCTAATTTTCTTATTAAAATGTGCAATAAGAGTGGGTCCCAATTGGTGATTTGGATGCCAAGGTTTAATAAAGTCATTAGACTTTCTTGCACACAATCATGAAAATTCCTTAAAGAATTAGCATCATTTGATAAATTAGGGTAGTTCACAATTTTGTCCAAAAGTGTTGTTGCGAGTACCCGCTTATTATTAAAACGGTCGTTCAGAATTTTCCACGCATATGAATAGTTTTCTTCAGATAGTGTTAAGTGTCGGATTAATCGCTCTGCCTCCCCAGAAAGATTCGTTTTTAGATACCACATTTTTTGAACTGCTGGTAACCTTTGTTGATGGATCATATTGTTGAAAAGATCATGAAATTGCTGCCATTTAGAGTAGCTTCCATCAAAAGTAGGAATAGCTACTTTTGGTAATGGAACTTGTTGTAACGAGTTAACTTCACTGGAACATGTCAGTGGCGGTTTTGCATCCTCTAAATTTTGCATAAGAAAAATTTGAGCTTCGTTGATCTGCTTATCTATATCGAAGAACAGTTCCCACGAGTAATTGCTGACTTCTTCGTCGTCGAACATGGTCCAAATTTTGTTATTGTTTGATTTGAAATAAACCGCGTATTCTTCTAATAATTTCAGCTTCAGTTTGTAATAACTGACATTTTGTTTTGGTGTAACGTCTGAATTTATTTCTTCAATTATTTGCTGAATAGTTTTGATGAGCGCTTTTTGATTGTTTATAATCTTCGGTATGCTTGAGCCATTTGACTGTGAATCTTTGGCAGGTGTGATTTTTGCCTCGAGCAAACATTTTTCGTCTGATAATATTGTAATATATTTATTTGCCAGAGATGAAATTTTTTCGAAATATTTCTGAGTGAAATATTCATGGCTTGTATCGAGGTCGGTTGAATTTAGAAATTCTTGTTCATTATGTTCAAGGTTATTTTTGAGTTGATTTAAATTTTCGATCCGTTCCTCAAAATATTTGGGTTGGGTTTTTCGGTTAGTTGAGTCCTTTTTAAAGTTGGAAATAACCCGTTCAATTTCTTTCCCGATGTTCAGTTGAATCTTTGCGAATTCCTCCATTTTTTTCTCTGAAGAATCACGTCGGGGTCACCAAAAATATGTTAATATTCAGTACCCTAACTGAATATCTCGTCACCAAAATTAAGGTAATATTTAGTACTTGAACTAAATATTACTTCGGGAAATTTATGTAAATATTCAGCACTTGAACTGAATATTCTTTGTATGTAGTTATTTGGATATTCAGTACTTGAACTGAATATCCTGTTGTGATATATGATTATTTGGATATTCAGTACTTGAACTGAATATCCTTTTTGAAATATAGTTATTAGTATATTCAGTACTTGAACTGAATATACCCTTTTTGATGTGTGTTAATTCTGATATTCAGTACATGAACTGAATCAGAGCAATTCGTATTGAAACTCCTTTGGTCTGTTTGTTTATTGAAACTTCTGAAGACTGTGTTTTATTTGTCAATAAGTTGCCTATATATAATCAATAACAAATACAACAACATAAGCATGGCAAACTAGCAATTGTAACAAATTACCGATTATGCAAAATTCAATAATAATATTACAACAATTACGCATATAAAAAATCAATACAATAGCAAAATAGCAATTGTGACAAATTGTCGATTATGCAAAAAAAAAAAAGAATCATATTTCAAGTGCAAAGCCGCTGATTTAAAAGAAATTAAAGTCACTGAGGACAAAGAACGCTGTCACGGCAATAATTAGCAAGCACATTTTATTTTTATATTCTCTTTCACTTTTTTTTTATGGTCAGCGTTTTTTGCACTTGACATATATATATATATATATATATATATATATATATATATATATATATATATATATATATATATATATATATATATATATATATATATATATATATATATATATATATATATATATATATATATATATATATATATATATATATATATATATATATATATATATATATATATATATATATATATATATATATATATATATATATATATATATATATATATATATATATATATATATATATATATATATATATATATATATATATATATATATATATATATATATATATATATATATATATATATATATATATATATATATATATATATATATATATATATATATATATATATATATATATATATATATATATATATATATATATATATATATATATATATATATATATATATATATATATATATATATATATATATATATATATATATATATATATATATATATATATATATATATATATATATATATATATATATATATATATATATATATATATATATATATATATATATATATATATATATATATATATATATATATATATATATATATATATATATATATATATATATATATATATATATATATATATATATATATATATATATATATATATATATATATATATATATATATATATATATATATATATATATATATATATATATATATATATATATATATATATATATATATATATATATATATATATATATATATATATATATATATATATATATATATATATATATATATATATATATATATATATATATATATATATATATATATATATATATATATATATATATATATATATATATATATATATATATATATATATATATATATATATATATATATATATATATATATATATATATATATATATATATATATATATATATATATATATATATATATATATATATATATATATATATATATATATATATATATATATATATATATATATATATATATATATATATATATATATATATATATATATATATATATATATATATATATATATATATATATATATATATATATATATATATATATATATATATATATATATATATATATATATATATATATATATATATATATATATATATATATATATATATATATATATATATATATATATATATATATATATATATATATATATATATATATATATATATATATATATATATATATATATATATATATATATATATATATATATATATATATATATATATATATATATATATATATATATATATATATATATATATATATATATATATATATATATATATATATATATATATATATATATATATATATATATATATATATATATATATATATATATATATATATATATATATATATATATATATATATATATATATATATATATATATATATATTATGACAAACAAATTTTGAAGACAAAATTATGTCGCATAATTCTTAGACATAAAATAAATTTGGTGAAAAAAATAAACAAATGCAATATGTCATTCTTTGGTATGGTTTGCGGTATATGGGATAAAGAAGTATGCGAGAGGGAAAATCATTCCCAGAGGGAAGAATTGAATATATTCAATTTACAGAAAAAAAGGTACACATGATCAAAGGACACGAGATTCTGACTGTACCTAGATAGTCCCGTTATGAAACTATAAAAGAAGATCCCACCGAAAACTCGATCTCTTTTGTTCAAACCGCGCATCAGGTAAGGCTGTTCATTTTTCCGTTCCCTAGTCAACTCCTTCCTAAAGTAATTATAATTTTACTAACACTGGTTCATTAGTTCAACACAGGGACCACAATTTCATTTTCTAAACCTAATCCTACTAACACTGGTTCATTAGTTTAATACAGGGACCAGAATTTCACTTCCCAAACCTAATCCTACAACCACTGACTCATTAGTTTAATACAGGGGTCAGACCTAACGCTCTCGTACTATCTTCCTGCTGACCGACTCACTAGTTCAATACAGGGGTCAATTTAATTTCTCCCGATAAACCTCGCATCAGACCTCCAGCCCATTATAATTCCGCCGCCTCTTTTGTTCAAACCGCGCATCAGCATTAGCATTTTAACCGTACCAAACGTTACATTGTGGGCAGCCGCGCCACAACTATATCTTCTGTTCAAATTTCGCATCAGCCGTAACAAACGCTGTATCGTGGGCCGTCGCGCCATTATCAACACAGCTTTTCAACAAACGCTGTATTGTGGGCCATCGCGCCATTATCATCAGCCGCCTTTTTCATCAGACGCTACACTGTGGGCCGCCGCGCCACAATTAGCTCTTTTGTTCAAACCGCGCATAAGCATCAGCATTTCAACCGCACCAAGCGTTACATTGTGGGCAGCCGCGCCACAACTATGTCTTTTGTTCAAGCTTCGCATCAGCCGTAACAAACACTGTGTCGTGGGCCGTCGCGCCATTATCAACACAGCTTTTCAACAAACGCTGTATTGTGGGCCGCCGTGCCACAGATTTCTGCCTTGCGTTTTACGTGTACGCCTGCCATGATGGCTTAAGTACACGGCGGGCCATCCCGCACGGGGCTGCAAGTGCGAACTTTGTGAACGCACCTTTTGTCTATATGGCGACAACCGACGCCCAGTGCCTCCGGGTTACCAAGCCGTGGCGTTTGTACCTTTGGAAGCCATATGCATGGTATGGACATTCCACTAAGGTATATTCGAGGCCGATCTAAAACCTCTGCCGGTCTGTGGGGCCCGGCACCCGGTAATGATTTAGTGCATTACCACACCCGAGCTCATCCAAACTCGTACCCGCGTAACTTTGGGTATCAACCGCAGCCACCACCAAGCTCCCGAAGGGCCTACCCAATGACAAGCATGTGGGGCTTGGAATATAACTCTACCAGATGGTGTGACTATTAGCCTAAGCTATTAGCACACATACTGGCAGTATAAACCAGATGGTGTGACTATTAGCCTAAGCTATTAGCACACATACTGGTTAAATTTTTCGTCTGCTTGTCTCCCGTGGTACCAATTTAGAGCCATATGGTAGGCTTCGGAACCAGGGAGTACCACGATCGTGGTAAGTGACCGTAATTATACGCCTTGGTCACTGCCATTTTGGGCCAATGCACCCGGGACTGGTACCCAACCGCCGCGCCACAATTAGATCTTGTATTCAAACCTCGCCTCAGACATCAGACGCAGCAAAACGTCGTGTTGTGGGCCGTCGCGCCATTATCATCAGCCGCCTTTTCATCAGACGCTACATTGTGTGCCGCCGCGCTACAATTAGCTCTTGTGTTCAAACCTCGCATCAGATATCAGCATCAGCATTTCAGTCGCAGCAAAACGTTGTATTGTGGGCCGTCGCGCCATTATCGTCACTCCCTTTTCATCATCAGACGCTACATTGTGGGCCGGCGCGCCACAATTAGCTCTTGTGTTCAAACCTCGCATCAGATATCAGCATCAGCATTTCAGTCGCAGCAAAACGTTGTATTGTGGGCCGTCGCGCCATTATCGTCAGCTTTTTCATCATCAGACGCTACATTGTGGGCCGCCGCGCCACAATTAGCTCTTGTGTTCAAACCTCGAATCAGACATCAGCATCAGCATTTCAGCCGCAGCAAAACGTTGTATTGTGGGCCGTCGCGCCATTATCGTCACTCCCTTTTCATCATCAGACGCTACATTGTGGGCCGGCGCGCCACAATTAGCTCTTGTGTTCAAACCTCGCATCAGACATCAGCATCAGCATTTCAGCCGCAGCAAAACGTTGTATTGTGGGCCGTCGCGCTATTATCATCTCAGCCTTTTTCATCAGACGCTGTATTGTGGGCCGTCGTGCCACTATCCGCTCTTTAAAACAACCACGTCTCAGTGCTCGTTTACCATAACCTCAGCATCAGCATCAGCATTTAAGCCGCCAGCCGCTTTATTGTGGGCCACCGCGTCATTGTTTTATGCAAATTATGTCTCAGAAACATAAATAAATATTATTGTAACGATATTACGAACACAGAGGCATTTGTTTTCTCTGTTGCGAATCCTGGCACCGGCGAGTATACGCAGGCAGAGAAAGTTCGTTACAATTGGCGCCCGAGCAAGGACATATAAGTTTGCATAAAACCACTATCGTACGAAATTCTTGGCCAATTAAACTTTATAAAGGCAAAATAGTGCAAGTTGGTTGGGTATACAACCTCGCGAAACACGAATTACAAAACGTGTTAGCCGAATTCAATATGGATGATACAGGAACTACAGTAGAAGAAATGAGACGACGGCTAGTTGAGTGGATACCACAAGGCAAATACAAAGAAGAACTATTACCTCGTCTGCAAGAGTTGGAAACACAGTTAGAAGTTGGAAACAACAACTACAGGTACCTACTGTGTCACAGCATAAGCCTCCTGACCCGGGACTATCGACAGGAACTAAGATAAAAGCTTCCGCTGTAGATATAAACCTAGAAACCTACTCCACCACAACAGAGAAAATTACCTCTTATCTCCCACAAAGTCGCTGAACAGACAGCTTGGAGAACAACTGCGCCGAAACCATACTCGGCGGTAATGGAACAAATTAGGAAGTGGTCAGTCAAATACGACGGGGGAAAAGATCCACTTGCTTTTATTGCACGTGTCGAGGAGCTGGCAGAAGCGTATGCTCTGGATATTGATCTGATTCCGCGTGCATTACCTGAACTCTTGAAGGATAGAGGGTTGGCCTGGTACCGGAACAACAACAAAATATGGATTTCTTGGACAACCTGTAAGGACGATTTCTTGAAGTTCTTTCTACCGAGCCGATATTTTGAGGAACTGGATGACAGTATTCGCAAAAGGCTCCAACGTCCGAAAGAAAACTTTAAGGATTACCTACTTGTAATACAAACTTAATGCGACAAGCGGCATATAATGACGAGGAAACGTTGGCAAGAGTATATCGTAATCTGCGGGAAGATTACTTACTTTATATCCGTAGGAACGACTTCAAGACACTAGTGGAGCTAACAACGATGGCCGAAGACTTTGAAGCTATTCATCATCATCAGGAATCGACTCAAATTATTCAACCGCGCCGACAAGAAGAGCATAGGATCCCTCAGAATGACAAGAATGAACATAGTCTGAATACGCATGTAGCAGCAACAATAAATAGCCAAGGACCTCCTGGTCTTATCAGAATATGCCGGCGATGTGGGCAGAAGGGTCACTGGCGTCGAGAATGAAGAAATCAGCAAATACTTTTCTGTTGGAATTGCGGGAGGCGAGACGTACGCACAGTTGACTGTTGCGTCGTCAACAGGGAAACTTAAATGGGTCCCGCCATTAACGAGGGGCGGAGCACCCACAGGAAATCTAATTTTATACCCCGAACATCCATTAGGTTTTGATAAGCGCCGAATATTTGCTAAAGTGGCACTAGGCCAGGATGATGGTCGCCGCAACCATCGACACCGGAGCAACCAGCAGTTTCATCAGTAAATCTTTTTCCGACAAACTAGCGAACCAAGGAATTCTTACACCAGCGAAAATAGCAGTTAGATTAGCAGACGGTCAACTTCGAGCCATAAATGAACAACTTATCATGGATTTGCGCCTCGGAGACGTGCAGTGTCGACAGGAGCTGCTGGTTATGGCAGATATGTCTGACAATCTTATATTAGGAATGGATTTTTTAATTAAAATAGGGGCTACCCTCACATGCGGTGGAGACTCCATTACGTTAACACGGCAAGCCTTAGACGACACACCGAATCCGGTCACTCCAGAGTTAACACAGGTGAGTGATGTCCAAAAACTGTCTGCGACCATTACCAATCAACAACAATGCAGTGATGGCCAGGTTACGACTAAAGCCCCAGAAACAGAGAGCAACAAAAGGAGACAATTAGGGGTGTTAGGCAATGATGTTCGGGCAGGTGAACCATCATCACAGGATATTAAAAACTTCTTGCAACAAGAACTGAAGGAGTTGTCAGGAGAAAATGTCAGGACCGTCGAATATAACTTCGCACAGGATAATCATGAAAGATGAGAGGCCCATCAAGCAAAGGTATTTTACCAAAAATCCAGCAATGCGGGCGATAATCAGTGAGGAGGTGAACGATCTTATCAAAAGGGGGTGCATAGAACCAGCTCATGGTCCATATAGCGCCCCAATAGTGTTAGTTAAAAAGAAGACCGGTGAGTGGCGATTGTGTGTGGATTATCAGCAGCTTAATTCCCACTCAGTGCCGGACGCATACACTCTACCCCGAATCCACCACATTTTGGACCGGCTAAGAAATGCCTCCTACATCAGCAGTTTGGATCTAAAAAACGGGTATTGGCAGATACCAATGGATCCAGTAAGTAAACAGTACACAGCTTTCATAGTGCCTGGCAGGGGTCTCTTTTAATGGCGAGTAATGCCGTTTGGATTACATTCGGCCCCAGCCACCTTTCAAAGGGCACTCGATCAAGTAATAGGGCCCGATATGGAGCCATATGCTTTCGCTTACTTGGACGATATAGTCGTTATTGGAAGTACCCTACGAGAACACTTGATTAAACTGAAAGAAATTTTCCGGAGGTTAAAAGCGGCAAATTTAACCCCTCTGTTACCTTAAGAAAAACTCACACATGTTATGCTAAGGTCACGAAATGACCTGTTGTTCAATATATTTAAATTAACATAAAATTTTAATTCATGACTTAGTTATTTAAAAGTAGTTAATAAGACAGACAAAAAATAGTTATTTTAAATAAATTAAATATTTATTTTGTATGTTCGTGACAATAACTTGTCGATGTTGTAATCGTGGTACGATGTTGTGAGCATACTGGTTTCTGACAAACAGTGCAGTGCTCGTATGTTTTGCGGCAAATTGAAGATGGGCAAACGGCACATGTGGCTCGTTGGCTGGCTTTTCTCTTCTTTTGTACAGCACCTGTAGATGTAGTGGGCTGTTCGGCTTCTGCCCGTATTGACCGGACAATGTCTACAGATGATTGAGTTCTAGGCATTCGTTCTCTTTGTCGAATTAATTCTTGAACAAGATCACACCCAAGCTGTTCAAGGTATATTCTTCTTTTGAATGTTTTTGAGGCATTCCAGTTCGGCATTGTTTCTGTCCACAGTACGTAGCCATTGAGTGCAGAAATGTCTATTATGTTTGCAAATAGCGCCACCGGCCAGCGATTAGTTTGCCTCTTGCACGTGTAAGTTTTTACTAGCTGTAGCTCGTTTCTGTAACTGAATCGAAAAGTTTTTCGATTCCCGTGACGTCAGTTCGATTCGATTGAAAGTTTTCGATTATGAAATGTTTACTGTTTCTGTAACAACATATCGAAAAGAAGGCTGTTACGATTTGGTAATGGCATATTAATCGAAAAGAAACAAATGGAATATGAAACAACTGTCAACTTTAAAAATAAATTTTATAATTTAAAAAACAAAATTTTTAAGATCAATAAGATCTTTTGAATAATTTGAATAATTTTGTGAATTTTGAAGAAGGATGGATGAAATATTGCTTTATTTGTATGCAGTTGAACATGATAGGCGTAATATGCTGAGAATCCGGCGAAGGCAGTTAAGAGATTCTTCAGATCCTTTTCAAATTCCTGAATCTCGATTTGTGGAGCTCTTCAGACTTTCCAAAGAAGCAGCAAGTCATTTGCTCAATGAGATCTCTCCTTTTTTATATAAGGGAATAAGGAGAACGTTTATTCCGAATTCGTTGCGACTTTGTGCAATGCTACATTTTTATGCGACCGGCAGTTTTCTGCGAGATACAGGCCAAGACTTTTTGTGCCCAATGAGCAAAACTATGATTTGTCGCATAACTCGCCAAATTACTAAAGTAATTCAGGATAAATTAATGCATAAATACATACGATTTCCACACTCGCCAGAAATTAAACGGAACATTCAGAGGAGGTTCATTTAAAATGCTACAAATAGATTTCAATCGTTAATTAACGCATAATCTCTACAGGTTCTTTAAAACTTCAGGTTTTCCTGGTGTAATAGGTGCCATTGGTTGCACCCATATTAAAATAAAAAAGCCTTCTCTCAATGTGGAATATTCCTATATAAATCGCAAAGGATACTTTTCAAAAAACGTCCAAATAATATGCGATTATGACCTAGAAATATTAGGATGCAATGCTAGGTATGGAGGCAGTACACACGACGCCTTTATTTGGGAAAGCAGCATGATAAAATCATTTCTCCACCGGGAGTATAATGAACACCGATCCGACGGTTGGTTAATTGGTGATTCTGGCTATCCTCTACAACCATGGCTAATGACTCCATATCGTACTGTGGAAAATGCTGGTCATGGTGCATTTAACCATGCCCACAGTAAGGCCAGAAATTACGTAGAGCGTTTAAATGGAGTTTTAAAAAAGGTTTTCGGCTGTCTGTCACATGAACGTGGACTGATGATGGGCCCTGCTTTCGCCGGCTCAATTATAAATGCCTGCTGTACACTGCATAATTTTAGAAAGAGGTATAATTTAGTAAATCCTGAGGGAGTAGTAGGCACTGAGAGCTTTTCCAATGAACATATCGATGAAACATCAGTACTTAACGAAGCAAGGACAGCGCGTGAAATAATAACTCGTAACTATTTTCAAACATGATATTATGAATGTAATAATATAAAATTCTAATATTCCTTAATATTTGCATTTTACTTACTTTAAGGGCCGTTTTCACAATGTTCGGTTAAGTGCTAACCGGGACTTTAACCGGAGGTTAGAAAAAATTTCGTTTTCACAATGTCCGGTTAAGCGAATCTTCTGGTTAAAGTCTCAGTTAACTTAACCGACACCTGGGGTTCCGTTTAACCTAAAGATTTCATTGAATTTGTCAGCTAATACTGTATGAAGGTTTTCATTCTTGTAAAAAAGGCAACAATATTTTCGTCTTAAAAAAATTGCAATAAGTTCAGAATAGGGGTAGGAAACCATTTGTAAGGAACATTTTTTACCCTTATTTTTCGCTATCAGAAACATAATAAACTAAAAATTTTGTTGAGATGGCCCGCCCTTTTGGATTGCAGCCAAAGCACCAAACTTTCATTATATATAGCATTATATCTCGGTAACCAATCGTGATATCATGCCGGCAGAAATATCATTTTTAAGGTATTTCTATTGCCTACCTTCGTGGAACAGGTCTACGAACTGTAGCGTACGATATACTGGAAATGGTAGGAGTTGTTCTACCCATCTTAAATGTACCATCTGAAAATATTACCCCTTACATATTTAATTAAGTAAACTATATAAACTAAAGCAATAAGTATATCATGCAATACATCGATTGAAAGGTTGGACTTCTTATAAAAGGGAATTTTTTAGTACCTAAATGTATTCGTTTAGGAGAGAAAAATAGTTTTTTTATACAAAGAAAGTACATATTTTTACAAAAATTGAAATAACTCTGTAACGGGATTTAAACCGACAAAGAGGTATTGTATATTAATCATAGACAATTTAAATACTTTTAAAATGGTATATCTGCCAGTGTTCTATCTCGATCGGTTGTAGAGATATAACGTTGTGTTTTTTAATGTTTAAGAGCTCCTAAATCCAAAATGGCGGGCGACCTCAAAAAAATTTTTAGTTGATTAGGTTTTTAAAGGTGAAGTATAACGATGCACCAAAAATAAAACAAATCGAAGCCGGGCCCCTACTCTGCACTTATACCAATAAATTAAAATACAACGATTTACAATTTTTTTTTTTCAAATGTAAGAGAGCAAACGTCACAATCTATTACAACTTGTAATTGACCGAAGGTTTGTTAGCCGAAGGTTGGTGAAAACGAAAATTGTTAACCGAAAGATAAGTTCCGAACCTCCCGTCAACTAACCATCAGTTAACCACAAGTTTAACCGAACATTCTGAAAACGGCCCTAAAAAGGGTCGTATTATAATAATAAATATTAATCAAAAGTCATTTTATTTTTATTTTTAATTTATTTTTTTAATTCATCAAAAATATTTTTTAATAGGGAATTCATGGTGCCTAAAGCGGCCATGACTTCCTTATGCCTTGCTTCGCATTTCTTTTCAACACCCTCAACAAGACTTTTGCTGGTAGAGGGTGCAGCAGATTTGGTTGGAGCCTGAATTGCTTGGAATTCGTATGCGACGTCTTCTTCGCTTTCACTGGCTTCAACCTCTATGATATTTGCAGTATCCTATAAACAAATTTTTAATTGTTTCAGTAAACTATTTGCTTTGAACATGTCAATACCTCTAAATGACCAAATGCCATTTTATTTTTATTTTTAATTTATTTTTTTAATTCATCAAAAATATTTTTTAATAGGGAATTCATGGTGCCTAAAGCGGCCATGACTTCCTTATGCCTTGCTTCGCATTTCTTTTCAACACCCTCAACAAGACTTTTGCTGGTAGAGGGTGCAGCAGATTTGGTTGGAGCCTGAATTGCTTGGAATTCGTATGCGACGTCTTCTTCGCTTTCACTGGCTCCAACCTCTATGATATTTGCAGTATCCTATAAACGAATTTTTTAATTGTTTCAGTAAACTATTTGCTTCGAACATGTCAATACCTCTTGGGATCCCATTCCAGCCTCAGGCGTGGTACCATCCCCATCTACCACGACCTTACCGAAGAATACCAGTACTTCGGTGTCAAGGGGGTCTAGTGGCTTCGGTCCATCTGTCGCTGGCAAATCACCCGTGCGGTTGCGGAACGCCCGGTGTTTGCCGTACAGCTTTTTGGCGTACCCCTTCCAATCAACCCACGTCTAAAATTAAGGAAAAGCAAAAATTATCGCATAATAATGCATAAACTGTACAATAATACAAATATTACTTACTTTTTTCCACTGCTCCGCATTCTTGCAGCATCCACCCAGAGAATTAAGCTCCTCGGCAATTGCTTCCCAGCTTCCCTCCTGTGCCTGGCGCGCATTTCGGCAAACAAATTGCCCGGTGCCTAAGAAGCGGTGTTGCTTCATAAGCTCTAGAAGCCTATGTTTCTGCGGCTTGGTAATGCTTCCACTTTGCTAAGTATACAATATAATAATTAAATTTGCAAAAATTATTATAAAATACTTTCTAAAATATTAATATTTATATATTACCTTAATTTGTTTGTTGTTCATTTTTCGTTTCCGTCGTTTGTTTTCGAAATTCAAATGAAAAGTGAAAAGTCAAATCAAATCTTTTCGATTCGTTTTTTTTACAGAAACGGTATTTTCGATCCATTCCTACGACATTGGAATTGGAACGAATATCTGTAGAAAACTTTGACAGCAGTCAAAATTTATTCAATTATTCTATTTTCGATTCATTTTTTATAGAAACATTATCAATGAAAATGACGTCACAGTGACGTAGAATCGAAAAAATGAATCGAAAAGCTAGGTGAAAACTAGTTACAGAAACGAGCTACTGATCAATTGTATCAACTCCAGATTTTCTAGAGTTGTAAAAGTCGATAATTTCAGGTAACTGCTTTGGATGGTTTCTTAGAACATTACTGTCGTGATGCAACGAGCTCAAAACTGTAACCATCTTATATCACGAATCTTTGACCTTGATTTCGCTCTGGTGGGGCAGTTGTGCATTCTTTTCCTAAATAAATTTGAAAATTGAGGCAAAATTTTGTTCGCATATCTGCAGCTACCCATGCCTTCATTCCGTGTTGGTTGGGCTTACTTGGCATGTATACTAAGAATGGGCATCTACCTCTAAATGGAATGAGCCCCTCATCAACTGTTATATTTTCGTAAGGGACAAATAATATTTGTAGGTTAAAAACCCATTTGTCGTAGAAGTCGCGAATCGGAGCAAGCTTATCATTGACTCTTCCTAGTCTGCGATTGTCTCTGTTATCAAACCTCAAAACACGATTTATTTCCAAAAATCTTCGAAGCGACATTACAGCACGAAATATTGGTCGACCATGAACTTCATCCCAAAGACTGCGGACACTCTCTCCATGGGAACGATATACTCCTACAACATTTCATTTGTACATATATATCACAAAGTGCATATATGTATGTATGAAATTTAAGTACCTGATACGACTCCTAGATATGCATTCAATTCTGTTTCGTCTAAATGTTTGAAGCTATCGCTAATTTTTTTGACTCCCTCGATGTTAGTGAAATCGATGATTATTTTTTTCATTTGCATTGTAAAACACAAATCGAATGAATCTTTGATGTTAGAAATTCGATGAGAAGCATAAGATGTTATTCCAGACCGGCTACGTATTATATTTTCTGTCCTGGTTCTGGATTGAGAGGAGCTTGTTGGTTCTGTTGACCACACAATATCTTTACCTTTAGACAAATAAGTTGGATTTGGAACTGTATTTATTTCAAGAGCTCCGTCCATCTCGTATTCGCTGTTGCTATCAATATACTCGTCTGAATTTTCATGGCCGTGTTCCTCTACTACATAATCTTCATCTCCGCTGTCAGAAAACTCATCATAATCTTCACCTTCTTCAATGATCTGCTGAATCTGGGTGTCGGTGAGCCGCAGAGACCGCTTTCATAAAACCACAAAAATCGATGCCACCTTACTGAAAATGTAAAGAACTTCTTTTGCGGTTTTTTGAAGTGTATTTATAACTTAATGGATATCATAAAAGCGAATTGAAATTTTTTTTGTTTTGGAGATATTAGTTATATAGTGAAAAAAGGTCACGAAATGACCTTAAGGTAACAGAAGGGTTAAAGATTAATGTCGACGAATGTGAATTCTTTAGACAAGATATCAAATACTTGGGACATGTCGTCAGCAGAAATGGAATACACACCGACCCGGATAAAATCGCGGCGATTCAGAATTTGGCACCACCAAAGAACGTTCGAGATGTACGACGAATCCTAGGAGTAGCCTCTTGGTATCGACGGTTTGTTCCCGATTTTTCTGGAATAGTGGCACCTCTAACCAAGTTGTTAAAGAAGGGGAAGCACTGGAGGTGGGAAGCAGAACAACAAGAAGCGTTTTCTAAACTGAAGGAAAAGTTGACCGAAGCTCCAGTTCTTGCTTGTCCGGATTTTACGGAGAAGTTTAAATTACAAACCGACGCAAGTGCGTATGATCTTGGTGCTATACTAACACAAGAATCCGAGGGCGTTGAACGCGTGATAGCATATGCGAGCAGACACCTCAATCAGGCCGAAAAGAATTACACGACAACGGAGAAAGAATGCTTGGCGATAATTTGGGGTATCAGGAAGATGCGACCATATGTGGAAGGGTAATAGTTCACGGTGGCTACCGACCATTTGTCATTTAAATGGTTGAATTCCATACAAAATCCTTCGGGTAGAATCGCGAGATGGGCACTGTAACTCCAGCAATATATGTTCAACGTAGAATACAGGAATGGCAAGGAAAATGTTGTGGCTGATGCGCTCGCAAGACAGCCGTTGGAAGTTTGCCTTCAAGTACGCGCGGGCCAACAAATATGCAGTTGGTACGACAGAAAACTAGCAGCGGCTCAAACACAACCTGAAGAGTTTCCAGAATATGTCGTAGAAAACGGGCAATTATACCGCCATATTTCATGCAGACCTATGACGAGGATTGTGTATCCTGGAAACTGTGCGTACCGAAAGGACTACGAAAACAAGTACTAGAGGAAAATCATGATAGCCCCTCCGCTGGACACATGGGCGTAAGGAAAACGACGCTGCGCATAGCTAATCGATATTATTGGCCTGGAATGTTCCGCGACATACGTCAATATGTACTGAGTTGAGTATCGTGTTAGAAGTACAAGCCAAGCCAGGAGAAAGCGGCGGGGAAAATGTTAGTACAATTGCCCGCGGAACCGTGGTCTATAATATGTGCAGACTTCTTGGGTCCTCTTCCACGATCGACAAGCGGGAACACTATGCTATTAGTGATATTTGACAAGTTCTCCAAATGGACAGAGATAGTACCCATGCGGAAAGCAAGCTGCGAAAATTTCAAGAAGGCGCTGCGTGAGAGAATCATTACACGATATGGCGTGCCAAAGGTTTTAGTCGCCGATAATGCGAAGCAATTTTGCGATAAGAGACTGCAGCGCTACTTGGAGCAGATGGGGATACGCCATCAGTACGCCATCGCGGCGATTCAGAATTTGTCACCACCAAAGAACGTTCGAGATGTACGACGAATCCTAGGAGTAGCCTCTTGGTATCGACGGTTTGTTCCCGATTTTTCTGGAATAGTGGCACCTCTAACCAAGTTGTTAAAGAAGGGGAAGCACTGGAGGTGGGAAGCAGAACAACAAGAAGCGTTTTCTAAACTGAAGGAAAAGTTGACCGAAGCTCCAGTTCTTGCTTGTCCGGATTTTACGGAGAAGTTTAAATTACAAACCGACGCAAGTGCGTATGATCTTGGTGCTATACTAACACAAGAATCCGAGGGCGTTTAACGCGTGATAGCATATGCGAGCAGACACCTCAATCAGGCCGAAAAGAATTACACGACAACGGAGAAAGAATGCTTGGCGATAATTTGGGGTATCAGGAAGATGCGACCATATGTGGAAGGGTAATAGTTCACGGTGGCTACCGACCATTTGTCATTTAAATGGTTGAATTCCATACAAAATCCTTCGGGTAGAATCGCGAGATGGGCACTGTAACTCCAGCAATATATGTTCAACGTAGAATACAGGAATGGCAAGGAAAATGTTGTGGCTGATGCGCTCGCAAGACAGCCGTTGGAAGTTTGCCTTCAAGTACGCGCGGGCCAACAAATATGCAGTTGGTACGACAGAAAACTAGCAGCGGCTCAAACACAACCTGAAGAGTTTCCAGAATATGTCGTAGAAAACGGGCAATTATACCGCCATATTTCATGCAGACCTATGACGAGGATTGTGTATCCTGGAAACTGTGCGTACCGAA
Source organism: Physocephala rufipes (assembly GCA_963966595.1). Classification (NCBI taxonomy): domain Eukaryota; kingdom Metazoa; phylum Arthropoda; class Insecta; order Diptera; family Conopidae; genus Physocephala; species Physocephala rufipes. Next base: position 21,150 of record CAWZZZ010000138.1, read on the forward strand.
AGGACTACGAAAACAAGTACTAGAGGAAAATCATGATAGCCCCTCCGCTGGACACATGGGCGTAAGGAAAACGACGCTGCGCATAGCTAATCGATATTATTGGCCTGGAATGTTCCGCGACATACGTCAATATGTACTGAGTTGAGTATCGTGTTAGAAGTACAAGCCAAGCCAGGAGAAAGCGGCGGGGAAAATGTTAGTACAATTGCCCGCGGAACCGTGGTCTATAATATGTGCAGACTTCTTGGGTCCTCTTCCACGATCGACAAGCGGGAACACTATGCTATTAGTGATATTTGACAAGTTCTCCAAATGGACAGAGATAGTACCCATGCGGAAAGCAAACTGCGAAAATTTCAAGAAGGCGCTGCGTGAGAGAATCATTACACGATATGGCGTGCCAAAGGTTTTAGTCGCCGATAATGCGAAGCAATTTTGCGATAAGAGACTGCAGCGCTACTTGGAGCAGATGGGGATACGCCATCAGTACACCGCTCCATATACTCCGCAAAAGAACCCCGCGGAGAGGGCAAACCGGAACGACAAGAGAATAATCGCACAGTTCACAGGTGGCACACAAACGAGACGGGATGCATTAATTCCAGATATCATGCTTGCCTTAAATACGAGCGCTTCCGAGGTAACCGGATATAGCCCAGATTTCTTAAGGCAAGGAAGAGAACCCCGCCTTCCAAACACGTTGTTTGATCAGCATAGTTTGGGTTCAGGTACAACTACCCCTCGACAGCGGAGTGGACCGTGAAAATGAAAGAGGTATTTCAAATAGTTCGACGGAACTTAGAGCGTGCGGCACAGGACCAGAGTAGTGCCTATAACCTTCGCAAACGGGCATGGAAACCAAAGATCGGCGAATTGGTCCTACTTCGGTGCCACCAATTATCAAAAGCTGCAAACAAATTTAACGCCAAATTGGGGCCAAAATTCGAAGGACGCTACCGAGTTATAAATTTGACGTCTCCAGTCATCGTCCAAATTCAGAGGGAATGTAGGCGGGTTACAAAGACAGCTTACATCAGACAACTGAAACCCTTTAATGACCCAAGCGAAAGACAGATTTAACCGACGACAACCATGTTAGGAAGAACGGACAAACTAACTTCGTCAATAACCCTTTGTGAAACTAATTTTCGTGATATCAGCACTGCTTTTATAATTTAACATTCTACAACCAAGAGAAAATCCATTAGCCGAAAGTAAAGATGACTCATCAGAAACTAACATACCGTGATGAACTTGATATCCTAACGATCGAGTTAAGTGACTCTGAAGACGGCGACGCGGAAGCTAAACCATCGAAAATGCTGCGACGCATGGAAAGCGAAAATGTTCA
>CAWZZZ010000139.1:0-7500 GCA_963966595.1 Physocephala rufipes
GAAAAAGGACAGGTATTGTCATAGAATTAAGCCCTTATATTTTCCACATTTCGAGGCAATTTTTTTATTAAAAATAGAAATAAAACGAGGCACGCTTAGTCTTTAAAGAGTTTATCTCATAAACCTTATAGCACAGTTCGTGCAGAATAAATTTGTTAACAATGATTTTGTTAACAAAGATCCCAACTACAGGAGGCACCGTCAAGACATCGTTTGAATGGTGGATCAAACTAGTACCACTCCCACTTCCTCCTTTCCTTATATATTAATTTTTAATTAAACTTGAAGAGAATAGAACAAAAAGAATATAATCAGCAAAAATAAAGACAAATATTACGATACAAAAATATAAAACTTAATGAAGGCAAAATACAAAAAAGAAAATTATATAATGCGCAAAGGGAAACTTACAGACATTTAATGTTCAATAAAAAACTGAATAAACTAATTCACTCGGTTTTTATTAAGCTTTTTGTTTCCTTTTTTTATTTTTAACAAATAGTGCAGAATATAAATTTCATTAAAATAGCATAAATTTTCTGAATTTAATCAAACTTTTATAGTTTTATTAATGACTTTATTGCTTTATTTTTTTATTAGCACAAGTTTTCTTATTGTTTACTCGTCCGTTGCATGACCTTTATTTATGCTAATTTATTTTTTCGATGTCATTTAATGTTTTTTATTTTCTTCTTTTTTAGTTTAATTCCATTCATTCTTATTTATTCTTCCATTTTTATTTTCTCTATCTTTCAATCTTTATAGTTTTATTATTACATCCATTAATTTTTGTTTCCATTCCATTTGCCTTCTAATTTTTCTTTCTCCTTAATATTATTCTATCTTAAATGTCCTTTTTCTTCTCGCATGATCAAGCTCGTTCTTTTGAAGGCTAATTTATATTTATATGTGATAACGGTAACTTATGTTACATTCCGTTACGTTACATTCTCTGGAGCAAAAAATATTAATTTGTTGAGGTGCTGCTGATTCGGGAATCAGTTCGCCACGAAAAAAGCCTACGACTCAAATGAGGTTTACACCTTTCGAGCCAGTGGTGGCTTTTTGCATCCCCTAATCCCTGTGGAAGTGGTGGTTATTTTATGAACTTTTGCCGAGTGTGAATGTGTGCCATTATGTATGCTGTTTGAGAGTATGAATATATTTGTGGGCAGCTATGACTTTGGGCGTGTGTTTGTGTGCGCTTTTGCGGTTGTATGGATGTATTTATGTATGAATACGTGTTAACAGTCAAGTGACATCACCGTGATTTTTTGGTCCTTACACACCATTCGCATATTGTTTTAATTTATATTGCTTCATAAACTTTTCTTGGCTGTTCGGTGCTTTGGGTTACGAACAAGAAGCACCAACAATAAGTGAGGAGTCATGTGAAGTGAGAATGGGAAGAAAGAAGAGCAATTAGCTTCTTCTTGTAGTGACTCTAAATCTTCTGACAGAATTTTAATATTTCTTTTGCGTGCACACGAACGATCTAATTTATGTTTTCCTTTTATGAAACGAAAAGAGAATTATTCAAAATTATTCACTCTCCTTATCTCGTTTGCTCTTTTTCTTTTTGCTTTTCCGGTTTTCTTTTCCGAGTAGAATTTTAGAAGAAAATCTTAAACTGAAAAAATTTGTTGATTTAAAGAGGAAAATAAAATCTTATGCTTATGCGTTTGAATTCAAGTCTTCCCCTAATAGTTTTTAAGCTAAATTTATTTCTTTAATTTAATCGAAATTACGTAATTTATTTATATAATAAATTTATTCATGCCACAAATTTCAATACAAGAGAAATTCCTTATATGAATGTATCGATATTTTGGAAAATTAATAATAAATAAAGGCCGCAGCCCTTCGGTGACACACTAAATTATACATCACAAACACACGTACACGCACACAAGGGCACAAGACCACAAAGGCACAAAGTACGTGCACACGCACACTAAAAAATTCAAAGGACACATTTTTGTGGATTTATTATATCAAAAGATTAAATATTAAAGGCTTCGCATCAATGTTGTTCCTTTACTCATTCTCAATCTCTCTTGCTCTTTCCTCTCCGACAAAGCCGTTCAATTTTTGGTCGGATAAAAGTATTAGACGGAAAATGAAAACGAGTTGAAAGGTTTTTCTTTAACTTTCCTTCTACTATTTATATCCGACTCAAAATTGAATTGATTTCTTGAAGAAAACTGAACTACTCTAAAGCACTTTTGTGTGAATAAAAGCAGTAATTTTTGTTAAAACTAAAATAACAAATTATTAAAATATTAATTAAATCATTAGGATTTAATTTAATACAATAAGGAAAAAGAAAAATTAGAAACAAAATTTTTTAACTTCTATTTTGCTCTCTCCATCTTCTAATTTGTCTTCCTGCTTTTCCGCTTCTTGCTATGCTTTAGCGAATTTTAACTTTAAGAGAAATTAATATCTACAACATACTGGTCCTTCTTCGTCTTGGCCACATATGATGCGAAAAAAATATATCGGAAATAACTTTAATTTATTCATGTGCAATTGGCCACGAACTGCAAGCCAAAATTCTATTTGGAATAAGATTCTGTTCTGAAAAGCTTTTGGTAATAATTGCTCCTTTGCTTTCTAATTTCCTTTTCAGTTATAAATATTTAAAAACTAAATCTGTTTATTTCTTACAGTTTAAAGTTTAATTAATAAGTATAAAGTCTATCAGTCCATTAGCGGTAATAGAATGGTACGCCATGTCGTATGATTACTTGATAAATTCTATACAAAATTAAAACCATGACGCCTGTGTGACCCTAATATCTTCCTTAATATCTTTCTATAACAAAATTAAAAATTGTAATTAAAGTAATACCGAAGAAATGATATTTAAAATAAATTATTTGATGGCAATTTATAACAAAAAATTAATTCTCTTCTTGAGATTATGGGACTTATTATTTTGTTCTTTACGCAAACGTCTGTTAAAAAAGAATTACTATTAAAATGGTATAATATAATATAAAATGTTATGTTATGATGATTCCAAACAAATCTTCGTGAAAGGCAAAACGTATCTTAGGTTCGTATCTTCCACAACATAAATAAAATAATAGCGAAAATTGAAATCATCATTATTGTTTTTACAATTAAAATTTCTAATAAAATTGTAGAAGTTTTTTCATAATTGCAAGAAATTTTGTATATTTCGGGATATTTTATATAATTTAATGTTAATCTATTACGGATAATAAAACAATTAATTTTTTAAAGACAATTTCAATATCTTTCGATTTTCAATATTGCAAAAGTCATCCATTTCATGTCCTTGCACACACTTACGTTGTGCCACATTCTTATCTAATGCTACGAGCGCTGAAAAGCGAGCAATAAAAATGACAGTGTATTTAATTTATAGATATTTTTTTTCCTCTCACTGGCCGCAATTTAGGTGCCCTAAAAAAATTCGTAAATAAAATTAGAGGCGATTGTTTCGAACGACCATTTGTGCACCAAAATAAACGCAATAAATTTGAAAGAGATTTAGTTTTTGGAAAAAATAAATTTGCCGAAATAACAACTGCGACGACAACAATTAGATTAATAGCAATGAAGAAGCATTAGAGCTATAAATTGTCGCTGATATATCGTAAATATAATTGCTTTTATTACTGTCTCGTCGTTCTAATCGCTCAGTAACCGTTACTGCATGACCAAGCTCAAACATCAATTTACCAACGAAAACAACAAGAAAGCGGTAACAATGAAATGCACGGCTTGGTATTGATTGTGATTATGATTGTGATCGCTTTATATCAAGCGGGAAATTGCATAGAACTCTGTTTCCGGTTTCATTTCCGTCATGACTACCATTTCCATTTCCGACTCCAGTTTTTTCTATTGCATTCCGTTCATCCACCTGACAATTCCATTTATCGAAGGAATTATTTCAATTCGTGTTTATGGATTGGCTTAGGGCATTCATGTGAAGGCTTACGAATACGGACAAAATTACGTATGTGTGAAGACATGCATGATGTATTTATTGTTGGACGTCATTGTGAAAGTCATTGTTGTCATTACAGTGATTTTATGCAGAAGTTATCTTTGAAAATGATTTAAGTTATGGGAAATTTTTAACTTGAGACAATTATAATTTCTCTTAAAAATTTAATTTGAGACAATTATAATTTCTCTTAGAAATTTAAATTAAAAAATCTTTAATTTTTATTGATTTTTTTCAAAACCTTTTTCTTCCAGAATTCCGGTTTTTGCCCGAAAATTTTATTTCGCCAACGGGAAGGACACTACCCGATGACATCACCGGATGTGATGTCTACTAGGTTAACGCCTAGATTGTTACCATTGAGGACATCCTTCGCACACTCCCACAGGATTGTTGAATTGAATGGAAAGAAACTTTAAAAATGATTAACTGAAAATGAAGAAACGAAAAAAACTGAAGACTCAAAAAACAAAACAAAACCATCCTTCAGAAATCAGTGGAGGAATAATGAATATCTTATAGTATCGACCACCAAACAAAATGGACGAGAAAGAGAAAAAAGAAGTTCCGACAGAGCAATCGGAAGAAACAGTGACGGTGCGAAAGGAGACGGGGGTAGAGGAAAAACAGACAGATCTAAAAGAAAATGCTCGAGAAAGCATCTGTAAGACTACGCAAAGTGTTGAAGATATATCTGAAGATATCAGAATGTTCGGAACGTTGGATAAATCGGTTTGGACTCACAACACTCTAGAGGATCTCCAGAAAGCTTTGACCTATGAAGCTGTTTTTAGCTCACTGATCGAACAGAAATTGTTGGCAATTAAACGCGACTGTGACGAGCGGAAACGTCTCAAGGGAATGAAACGAAAATCAATTGGTCAAATCCTCTTCAGCAAAAAGCTCTTCGGCAGCGAATCACGAAAAACCAGCAGCGATCTAGATGATGTCGATGATGCAGAAGGATTGTATGCGAATGACGATCGAGGAGAGAGCAACGTCCAGAACTCCCAAACGCCGGAGTTAAGCGGCCACGCCGTGAAATTAGAAAGGGATCCTATTGAAATTGCCTCTCCCTCTCTCATGCATGCGTCTGGACATGCCGGCTTACCAGAAACATCTTTGGCGGCCGACGAGAGTGTGACGAGTACGTTCAGCAACGATCATCCCAGCTACTCTTCCACCGATCGTAACAGCTCCGCCGCTGCCGCCGTTAAGCGTAGCCTACTCGTCAGGGCTCAGACTCATGGCCCTTCAGTTGAAGTAGTAGCCTCAAGCTCATCCGGAGATGACTCCCGGGGTAAAGTGGCCACACATCGTACATCATCTAATGGGAATGGTGTTGTGCCGCCGCTGACAGCATCCCTTAACGACGTCACCTCGTTTGTTAGCGCTGCGAATGGCGGCAACGAAGTCAATGGTTTCAATACATCGACTATGGCCGAAGGGAGTTTTACATCGATTCGTGATGACAGCATTGAGAGCCTTTCATTTGCCAGCTCCCGCTGCACGGTCAGTTTCGGTGCCACAGAAATCATACCCGACGACACTGCCTCGCTCCTATACGAACGCGCGCGTGCCGTTAAGCGTTTGCGTATACTGGAAGCGAAGTCAATTAGCGCTCAGTGCAGTCCAATTCTTCCGCGTCACGTATTTAAAGGTGTGGCCAACGCGGGGCAATCGACAAGGACGCTGGCTTCGACGGCAACACCAAAAGCTGCTCCCATTTTGGGCACGACTGCTGCGACAGTAATTGATGACAGCACCCAACTTCAGAGACAACAACGTTTCCTGCAAGGCCAAGCATCGTACACGGACCGAATATACGAAGAGCGGATACGAGCCGCAGACTTGGATGCCACAAAGTGCTTTTTCTCGCGTCAGAATACGTCCGAGGACAGCGCGAACCTGACAATGAGCACGCTACTGAATGAGGGCGATTCACTGTCACTCAACGTGCCGATCACCTCCCTGCCGTCTACTTTGTACGCCGTCGCGGCAGACGGTATTGCAACAAAAATTTCGCATCCATCTGGTGAACGTCACAAATCGAAAAGCACCAGCATGTTAGCGACCAGACAGAATGAATATGGACCAACACCAGCGACGCTACTCATCAATAAGTTGGAACATTTAGAAATTTCCAACAAAATAAGCAATAACGAACGTTTACTATGCAGTCCCCAAAACTATGGGAATAATCTCAAGGCTATGGGAAGAACAGACGGGCCAATTAAATTAATCAATACCGAACCTTCGTATGGCGGTACGCAATCATCGCAACCATCACATTACATTCCAGCGATTACATCGAATATCGCTACCATTACCTCGGCAACCACAAACTATGCGGACAACTACGCTGCGATTATGCAAACCACGGCCAATAGCGCGGCTAATGGTCGCGACACCACCACCAACGATCACGGGACAGCAGCAAATGACGGAACAATTAATGGGATGGTTATTATGCCTCGCAGCAATCTATCGGGCGATACAGCGAAATTGCATCGTATGACCTCAACCTCGACCGGTTCGAGTGTAGCGCCTACGGGCTGTTGTCCTACAACGAAATCTTCATCGCGGGAAAAAGAGAAGCAACGTTTCAAACCGAAATGGCCGTCAGAACAAACGGGCAGCGACGATGAGTATCGTAGACGAAAACGAAAGTATAGTAAGTCGCGATTCATTTCTAAATTAAAGCAGAATTCGGTTCCAAATATCTCTGATGTCTAGATGAATTGATTACTGTGGACTATTTCATTTTAACCCTGGATTCAGTTCCAAGTTTAAATCGGTAACGATTGTATAATAATTCCTTATTATCCTTGGTTTTTTAGGACGTTATCATCGATGTTCGGATCCTGTTCTAGTATATCCTTCTCCAAGTAATTTGCAACATTGCATACTAACTATTCCGCCGAACGATCCCACGTAAGCTAAAAACAAATAAATTGATAAGTTTAGAATAGACATTTTTAATCGCATTCATTCGACTTATGCTACCACTTCGTTGGCTGTTTGGCGCGGTCATCAGACAATTTCATTTCAATGAAGACTTCATGTATGACATGCAGTTACAAATCGAATCCGATGACAAAATCGACGATCTTCAAGAAATAGTTCCAAGCCATCGACATAGAAAACATCGGTAAGGCTGACTTTTTTGGAATTGTGTAAACGTTGCTTGAATTCAAGTTTTTGATTGTTTGAATTCTATGCTTTTGCAAATATACTTTGTATTAGTCGTAAAGGTTTTTTTGCATTCATAAGGGTTAAATTATGGCATTTAAGATCGCTTGATTTTGACAGTTGAAGGCGACTAATTGTGCTTTTATAAAGTGGGCGAATTTGACATTTAATACATCTCAATTACAGAATATGAAACGAATAATTTTGTCATTTGCGGACATTGTGACATTTGAAATTTTAACTGTTTAATATTTGAGGCATGATTTGATATTTGGTAAGGGATCGATTTTGGAATTATGAGCTCCAGAGTAAAGTTTTTAAAA
>CAWZZZ010000139.1:10000-45601 GCA_963966595.1 Physocephala rufipes
AGGACACAGGACTACAAATGGGGGAAAGTAATTTCACAAAAACATGTAATGGGGAGTCTACAATAAAAAGGGAATTTTAGCGAAACCTAATCCTTACTCGAACGGTCAAATTCTTTAGAAAAAATTTAATTTCATTGAATGAAAATAATTTGTTACACGTATAAAATAAGGAAACTTTTACTTAAATATTATTTATAATAATTAGCAAAATTATACTTTTATTTAGTGCCAAATTTTGTTTAATGAAAATAATAGGTAATAACAGTCATTTATATACTTTAATGCGTACATTAAGTAATTGTTAAACCAAATCTACTTTTATTCCCTTAAATAGAGAGCCACTCTTTCTTGTCCTATTTTCGTGGCAGAGTATGAATATAGTCATTTTATGATGTGGGCTTTGACAGAAGCAGATAGACATTTTTATAATTGTGTATTAATATTTGTAGCATTGTTGTCGATTCGTTCATTTTGGTAACGACGCGGTTCTGATGGTGAAATTTTACGCAGTTGTGGTATTTCATATTTAAGCCCCGTTTTGTACCTCAACTCAAAAAATTGTTTTGTGAAGTGGAGTGAAAAACCAAAATCTCAGGCACAGCTGTAAAAATATTGCTGTGATATATACACGAAGAGATTGAAATACAATTTAGGAGTATAAAACTTCATTCTCACTTGCCACAACTAAATCCCCACCTGAATATGGAGCATGATTTAGTTGAAGCAGTTGAACAGTATCTAATTGTAGTTATTCAGTCCTTCTGTTGTTGAATTTAACGTCAGGAATACAAACATCATTTGCTGTGAAATCTACTATAAGTACTAATTTGTTCGGACTCTTGTGGAGCATATCTTTACTTAATACTTGACAATATTCTATGTGTTTTAAATTTTTTAAGGTGGATTTTCTCGAAAAAATTCCTTAGCGAGCCCTACCCTTCGTCGATAGAAAATTTCTTGTCTTATTTTCTTTAAGCTCATCACGCATACATAGCAATCACAGCTCTTATACATTTTATCACACGTAAGTTCAGAATTGACGAGTTTGCACTGACGAAAACGAAAACTATTTGACAGTGTATTCAAGCAATAGTCTGCAATAAAACAGGGCTCCAAGTTGAAACTTGGCAATTTTGATTTTTACGTGCACATAGTTATTAGGAAATAAAACACTAAAGGAGTGTATTAATGAGAAATTCAACATTATCCATTCCGTTCTGTTTTTAATGTGAGTAGGTGATCTATCGCTCCAGCTAAAATATTGACCAGTCTCTGTGTCTTACATATGCCAAGCTCAATTTGTAGCGGCACATATAACATGAACGCTCATTTAAAGCAAGATTTGTCATTTAAAGCTGATCAAGCTGATCAGACGTTTGGGAGTTTAACTCTATTTTTTAGTAATTATTGCGACATTTTTAATGCTAAAGGAAGTTGAATGCTTTAAATGTACTGGGTCTCCAACATAAGTTCATTTCTTATTCAGTATCCTCACACTCATATCCAAAAAATTTTGTATTAAATTGGTACATGGAAAACCCAGCACTGGCAGCACATTCGCAATTGTTAATTAATATGTATAAAGCTATTTGCATTTGTAAACGCAGCAACTATACTAACACGTAGCGCACCGAACAAGAAGCACTAAAATTCAATAAGTAGCCCTTTTATTCGAGAGAGAGAGAGAGGTAGAAAAGGTAAGTCCATTTTGATAAATAAATAAATAGTGATAAAATTCAGTTTCTTCATTTATTCATTGCAGATTTTCCTAGTTAATGTAAATGGAAATATAATTACTTTGAAAATGGTATACGTCTACTTTCTTTAAGGACTCTTACTATTTAGTTTAGTATTGTACTAAATAATCACTGCAGTATATTTCTGTATATGAGGGGGTGAATATTGTAAATTATTTACAAAAAATTAAACACTTTCATAGTTTCACAGAAAGTAACTTTTTCCACGCTTACGATATATAAAGTTATTAAATAAAATGTGTTACAGGAAAGTCATTAAATAAATTGTCGTATATATTCAATTATCGTGAAGGAGGTGAGACCTATCATTATCATTACATTTAAAGCTGTCAAGTGTTGATTTAATCAGGTGCGCATTTCATATTATATAATTATTAATGAGATTTACAGTATGCTCCTGTTTACAGACTACAGATGAGTATTTATAGAAGAACTCCTGTTTATACAAATCGATAACAGTAACTTTTATGTAAACAAATATGTTAAAAAAGGAGAATCATGCAACCCGTGCTCAGGTCAGATGACAACGATTTTTCAGATAACACCGCGTCGCATTCTATAAATGCGTAAAAAGTCAATCAAGTGAAAATATGTTGCGCGGTTGTTCAAAAATGTCTGAAGCGCTTGTTGGCAAAACTGACCATTAAGAAAATTTCGAAGGTTTTATGGAATCTGTTAGATTTTAGCAAGCAAAATGTATTTATCTTAGAGGCTGTTCGAAGGTGTAATTATAAAGGAGCTCAAAGATAATGCGTATATAAAACATAATTTAATTTAAAAATTTTGCAAATATTCTTTTGGACATATTTTTAAAATATTAATAGGACGTTTAGATCATTTTTTAAAAAGTGAGGATGATGGAATGGATAAGGATGGCTAGATATCAGGATTGCCTGGAAAGTTTATGGATGCACCAGTCCACATATAAAGGAACATATTCAAAGTTTTCTATAGTATGGAAACCATCATATGCAATCTCTCAATCCCAAATAAAAATATCTATACTTAGAAGAAAACGTCATGCCAGTGTACAACTTAGAAAAGTGGGGCAAAAATAATCTGTATAGAGTAAAAGAAATACATATACGTGCAATGGGCAAAATATAAATTTTAAATTAACGCATCAGAAATTGTCGCAATAGAAATATAAAAATTTATTTGGCAAGAATTGATGCAACCTGATTTTTTTTTCTACAAATGTTCTATTAAACCTCATTTAGCGAGGATGAGGATTTTAAATCACTAAACTTATTGCCGTCACGCAGAAAAGCACTGAACTTGGAAAATACGTTACTACAACATTCCATAATATGTTACTTTTAAAATACGTCATACATTTGAAAAAATTTTGAAATATGAATGATTTATTATCACATATCCGTCAAATACGAAATGAATATCCTCGGAAACTCGTTCATATTGAAAAAAATAAAATATATTCGCATTAAGATAATGAAATAAATTTGTTTCATTGGTGGATGTTGAAATAAACCCTTTTAATTTTGTTTTTTCTTAATTCTTATATCTTTTTGAAGTATTAATACATATTCAATGAAAAGAATGAAAACTAGTTTGCAATTTGGAGATCAAATTTTTGTTAACCATATTAAAGAAATAACAGCATTATAAATTTAAATCGACTTGTATTAAAGAAAAAAGAAAAGCGGTTCAATACCATATATCCAAATATATAAAATTTTCAATCGCAAAAACTCCATATTAATTAAAATATACTTTTACCATTTTCAAAGAATACTCAACTGTTGATGGTACTTAGTTACTGAATATTACTTAAAACATCCAGCTAATAAATACTGCCAAAAATATTAGTCTATTTTTATAAAATGAAATAACAGATTAAAATATTCTGCAAACAATTACGTTAATTTGCTAAACCATTTGACAACAATGTAAAATGGAATGACAGAATAACATGAAATAAAAGCTCAATATTGGTCGATGTAAAAGCAATAGCGCTTGTTGGCAAAACTGACCATTAAGAAAATTTCGAAGGTTTTATGGAATCTGTTAGATTTTAGCAAGCAAAATGTATTTATCTTAGAGGCTGTTCGAAGGTGTAATTATAAAGGAGCTCAAAGATAATGCGTATATAAAACATAATTTAATTTAAAAATTTTGCAAATATTCTTTTGGACATATTTTTAAAATATTAATAGGACGTTTAGATCATTTTTTAAAAAGTGAGGATGATGGAATGGATAAGGATGGCTAGATATCAGGATTGCCTGGAAAGTTTATGGATGCACCAGTCCACATATAAAGGAACATATTCAAAGTTTTCTATAGTATGGAAACCATCATATGCAATCTCTCAATCCCAAATAAAAATATCTATACTTAGAAGAAAACGTCATGCCAGTGTACAACTTAGAAAAGTGGGGCAAAAATAATCTGTATAGAGTAAAAGAAATACATATACGTGCAATGGGCAAAATATAAATTTTAAATTAACGCATCAGAAATTGTCGCAATAGAAATATAAAAATTTATTTGGCAAGAATTGATGCAACCTGATTTTTTTTCTACAAATGTTCTATTAAACCTCATTTAGCGAGGATGAGGATTTTAAATCACTAAACTTATTGCCGTCACGCAGAAAAGCACTGAACTTGGAAAATACGTTACTACAACATTCCATAATATGTTACTTTTAAAATACGTCATACATTTGAAAAAATTTTGAAATATGAATGATTTATTATCACATATCCGTCAAATACGAAATGAATATCCTCGGAAACTCGTTCATATTGAAAAAAATAAAATATATTCGCATTAAGATAATGAAATAAATTTGTTTCATTGGTGGATGTTGAAATAAACCCTTTTAATTTTGTTTTTTCTTAATTCTTATATCTTTTTGAAGTATTAATACATATTCAATGAAAAGAATGAAAACTAGTTTGCAATTTGGAGATCAAATTTTTGTTAACCATATTAAAGAAATAACAGCATTATAAATTTAAATCGACTTGTATTAAAGAAAAAAGAAAAGCGGTTCAATACCATATATCCAAATATATAAAATTTTCAATCGCAAAAACTCCATATTAATTAAAATATACTTTTACCATTTTCAAAGAATACTCAACTGTTGATGGTACTTAGTTACTGAATATTACTTAAAATATCCAGCTAATAAATACTGCCAAAAATATTAGTCTATTTTTATAAAATGAAATAACAGATTAAAATATTCTGCAAACAATTACGTTAATTTGCTAAACCATTTGACAACAATGTAAAATGGAATGACAGAATAACATGAAATAAAAGCTCAATATTGGTCGATGTAAAAGCAATAGCTATCAGCACCTTCGTTAACCTTCGTCAATAAGATAGCTCCCGGCTGGAATGATATTTAACTCTATGAATGCTTGAAATAATTATGTATATTTATATATGTTATGCGCCGCTTTGAACGAAGTTCAAAATACGTCATGCTCTTGCTTGCTTCTTCGTCGTAATGCTAGGCTTGTCTCAAATAGTGCAAACAAAAGGGGTGACAATCAACCGTAGCGCTAAATATGAAACCGTTAACAAGTGGTATGCATGCTTCAGATTGTACGGTCGAGTTCAAGACTATTCTGAAAATTTGCGGTTCTAAATCTTGGTCGAGTTTCTGAACTCTATGTGGTAAGGCTCTTTGTACTCACAAATCAAAAGATGAATAATAGCTCATGTCATCGTTGTTATTGGTTAACCGTTTACATGATATGTACATCTGGACGTTATGTTGTTCAATTTGATCCCTTTTTTACGGAGATGCTTGCGTCTAGTCAGTCTCCAATAAAAATTTCGGAATCACCCCTCTCCCATAATTTCCTTGACATTTTGTAAATAGGGTATTGTTGGGCATCTTCGTCACTGAAAATATCTATTTTTAATGACTCAATTCTACTAAGAACAATTTAAGTTTCTTTCAAATTTCTTTTGCCTTTATTAATTAATAATTGTTGAGATTGGCCTAATGATGAGACATTGAATTTGTCATTTATAGAGCTGCAACTCAAATGCTCATTAAATTATACCCAATTAAATTATAAGAATAATTACATTACTATTATATTATTTAACATAATTTATTGTAACAGTATGTGGTGTATATGATATTTATAATAAGGCATTAAGTAGTTCACGGCATAATTAGATTCTAGGAATCAATTAGATTTACGCTGAAATATATGTTTAATAAATGATGGATAATAAATAATGGATATTTGTATGGATATTGTATTTTTATGGAATTTTTATTTTTATGGAAATATATTGTAACGAAGTTTTTCTTGCCTTGCCAGGGTATTACTCGCCGGTGCCAGGATTTTACTTAATTTTAATAAAATATAACAAAACACCGTGTCTTTTATTTTCTCATTTTTCTTTATTTACTTATTCGTAGTTTTACATGTATTTGTTGCTTTTTGTATACATATATGTATATATATTTAGAGACTTATGCCTATGTGTATTTGGCGTTTCAATGGTGTTTCTGTGTTTGATAATTTTTTTGTATCTCTTAAACTAACGGAGATAATATTTACCAAGAATTGAAAATATACTGAGATAATATTAGCCGACACTCGAAAGCTCTCGACTAATATTATGTTTACTAGTAACCAGAAAAATACTAAGATAATATTAGCCGACACTCGAAAGCTCTCGACCAATATTATATTTACCAGGAATTAAAAATATACTAAGATAATATTAGGCGACACTCGAAAGCTCTCGACCAATATTATATTTACCAGGAATTAAAAATACACTAAGATAATATTAGCCGACACTCGAAAGCTCTCGACTAATATTATATTTACCAGGAGTTAACAAAATATACTAAGATAATATTAGCCGACACTCGAAAGCTCTCAACTAATATTATATTTACCAGGAATTAAAAACATACTAAAATAATATTAGTCGACACTCGAAAGCCCTCGACTAATATTATATTTACCAGGAGTTAACAAAATATACTATAATAATATTAGCCGACACTCGAAAGCTCTCGACTAATATTATATTTACCAGGAATTAAAAATATACTAAAATAATATTAGCCGACACTCGAAAGCCCTCGACTAATATTATATTTACCAGGAGTTAGCCAAATATACCAAGATAATATTAGTCGACACTCGAAAGCTCTCGACTAATATTATATTTACCAGGAATTAACAAAATATACTATGATAATATTAGCCGACACTCGAAAGCTCTCGACTAATGTTACGTTTACCAGGAGTTAACAAAATATACTAAGATAATATTAGCCGACACTCGAAAGCTCTCGACTAATATTATGTTTACTAGTAACCAGAAAAATACTAAGGTAATATTAGCCGACACTCGAAAGCTCTCGATTAATATTTATTTTACCACGAATGTTACAAAGAGTCTCATCTGATGCAGATTTTCCAAAGAGCTATTCTAATTCTTGTCCCTCTTTTATAGCAAATTTTTGAATAGTTGCTTATTTACTCGTTAGAATTACCGTTTTCGAATTATGTGTTCAAAGTCCAATCGTCCAAACATCTGCATTTCAGATGTTGTTGTTGCCTATGATTTTGTATATGTCCAAAGTTCAATTTCTAAAACATCTGTATTTCAGATGTTGTTGTTGCCTAAGATTTGTATATGTCCAAAGTCTAATTTACAAAACATCTGCATTTCAGATGTTGTTGTTGTCCATGATTTTGCTTCGTAAAATTTTTGCTTAACTCCTTTCCTTTATTTATTGTTGTCGTTATTTTGTAAGTGTTCAATGTTCAGTTTTCATACATCTGCATTTCAGATGTTGTTGTTGTAAATTTACCTTACTCTTTCTGTTCTTTCTTTTATAGCTTCTTTCGCTAAGAGAATGCATTGCCGTCGGCAGAGGTTTGATGCGCATTCCACTCAAACCTCTGCTGGCGTCGTTGCTATATTCCTCGCTGGTGGAGGACAGATTTATTTCAGGCTCAGATGACATGTAGGCAGTGACATGTAGGCGTGTCTATAATTTATGAGGAAAATTAATTTTCCTCATACCCCTCCTTTCTTCCCGATGAGGGGTAATCACGATCTTCAAGCTACGCTGCACATAGAATCTAGGTTACAAAGTGCTATTGCATTCGTTGTTTGTCGATTGGTCAGTTGGTTGCCGGTATTCTTTAAGGTATCTGATGTGAGCAACAATTTTCTTTGAGTTTTCGAGATTGCTAAGCTGGACAATAACCGATGACGTGTATCTCATGATTCGATATGGTCCGTCGTACTTCGGAGCCAATTTTCCTGTGAATTTTTCTGCTGCTTTTGATAACGGGTGTGTTTTTACTAGCACCAATGTTCCTACTGCTGGATTCTACTGTCTTCGCCGTAAATTGTAGTATCGGCCTTGATCCTTTGCTGCTCTTTCAAGATTTCTTCGAACGATGTGAAAAACCTCTTGTAGGCGATTCCCTTTGTACTCGGGACTCTGTGGAGCGGTTCCTGTGCCTGTGGTGACTTCGTCGAAAAGTGTTCTTGGTAATCGCGGTTCTCCTCCCTGGGTGAGGAAAGCTGGACTGAACCCTGTTGATTCTGATGTTATGGTATTGATGGCCAATGAAATTTCTGGGATGAATTCGTCCCACTGTGTTTGCTTGATGTTGGTTACCTGAGCTAAAATTCTTTTGACATTCCTGTTCGCTCTTTCCGTTGAGTTCTCTTGCGGTGTGTATGGAGCTGTGAATTGATGACTGATTCCGAGATCCTGGAGAAATCGCTGAAACGGCCTGCCGCTGAACTGAACGCCGTTATCTGTAATGAGCACTTTCGGTACTCCATATCTCGCCAGTATTCTCTCTCTGAAAGCCTTCTTCAGGCTTGTCATAGTTGCTTGTCGTAGTGGTACTATTTCAGTCCATTTTGAAAATTTATCAAAGAAGACCAAAATCATTGTGTTTCCGTGTTTCGACCTTGGTAAGGGTCCGATGAAGTCTGCACATACGATAGACCATGGTTCCTGAGGTAACTGCGTAAGCATCTTTCCAGCTACCTTGCCCTGCACTGGTTTGCATCTCTGACACGATCAGTGTTTCTTTCAGACACCTGCACTTCGGGGGGGAGCTACGGAGATTCGGGGGGCAGACTGAATAAAATGATAGTTTAAATAACATTTAAATAATGGGTTCGGGTTTCTTCGGGGGGGCGATAGGTCCTCTCCGGGGGAGCTGAGCCCCTCCGGAGAAGTACCTGAAAGAAACACTGGACACGATTCGCAACAGCGTACATGCTTCCTTATATCCCTAAACATACCTGGCCAGTAGTATAGATTGGTTATTCTCGACACCGTCTTCCTAATTCCTGGGTGACCTGCACTTGGAGCATTATGATTTTCCTCAAGGACTCGTTTCTTTAGATAATTTGGAACACAAAGTTTCCACGCCGCGCAATCTTCGTCGTTTGACTGTCCAGGGATATGCCGATATAGTTGCCCGTTTTCCATGATGTAGTCCGGAAATTTCTCTGGATTTTTCTTGACTTCTGCCATTTTAGTTGTAATCCAGTTGCACTTTTCCTCGCTCGTCGAAACCTTGTTGAGACTCTCCAACGGCTGTATCGAGAGTGTATCTGCAACGACATTCCATTTTCCTTTCCGATACTTCACGTCAAATTTGTATTGTTGTAGTTCCAGTGCCCATCTTGCTATTCGCCCTGAAGGGTTTTCCAAAGAGTTCAACCACTTCAATGAGAGATGGTCTGTGATGACGCAGAATCTATAACCTTCGAGGTACGGCCTCATCTTCCTAATTCCCCATATGATTGCAAGGCACTCTTTCTTCGTCGTCGAAGTTTCGCTCGGCTTGATTTAATCGCCGGCTCGCGTAGGCAATGACTTTCTCTCCTTCCTTATCATCTTACGTAAGCACAGCACCTAATCCATAATTACTCGCATCTGTTTGTAGCGTAAATGTTTTCGAGAAATCCGGGCAAGCCAGCACCGGTGCTTCCGCGAGTTTCTGCTTCAACGTGTCGAATGTGTGTTGTTGTTCGTCCCTCCAGCTCCATCGTTTTCTTTTCTTGAGCATGCTGGTAAGTGGGGCGGCTAATTCTGCAAAATCGGGTACAAAACGTCGATACCAGGATGCAACTCCAAGAAATCTGCGAACTCCCCTCACATCAGTTGGGGGTGTTAGCTCCTTAATAGCTGCCACTTTATCTGGATCGGTATGGATCCCTTGCTGACTGACGACGTGTCCTAGGTATTTCAAATCTTCCTTGAAAAACTCGCATTTTTCTTTATTGATCATTAAATTTGCCGCTCACAGACGTCGAAACACTTCCCTTAAGTTAACCATATGTTCTTCCAATGTTTTCCCGATCACGATGATATCATCGAGGTAAGCGAAGGCATGTGGTTCCATTTCCGGTCCAATTATCCTATCTAAAGCTCTTTGAAATGTCGCGGGTGCTGAATGCAAGCCAAACGGCAATACGCACCATTGAAATAAACCTCTTCCTGGCACTGTAAACGCTGTATACTGCTTACTCTCTGGATTCATGGGTATTTGCCAGTAACCGTTCTTTAGATCAAGGCTGTTTATGTATTTGGCATCACGTAAACGATCTAAAAGGTGTTGAATCCTCGGTAGGGGATATGCATCAGGAACTGATCGTACATTCAGCTGTCGATAGTCGATGCAGAGGCGCCACTTTCCATTTTTCTTCCTTACTAGAACAATCGGTGAACTGTAAGGACTTTTCGATGGTTCGATGTGAGCCTTTTCCAATAACTCGTCTATTTCTTCGTTTATTATTGCCTGCATTGCTGGATTTTTGGGGTAATACCTCTGCTTCATTGGTCTGTCGTCCTTCATTATTATTTTATGTTTATATACACGGTCATACATTTATACATTTTATGTTTATATACAGGCTTTGTTACACGGTCCTTCCAGAGTGTCAAATTTTTCCAGTTCTTCGTTAAGGAATTCATCCACGCTTTGATTACGATTTTCCGTGACTTTTACGACTGCTTCCTCTTGCTCTGTTGCTGTATTAGGTGCCTTCATGTGTTCCATACTTTCAGCATCTATCTCTACGTATGTTGTTCGAAGTGTAGAACATGCTATGATTTCTTCCGTTTGTGTCTTGGTCCCCAAAGTTATGGTCTCTCCACCACAGCTGAATGTAGCTCCGATGTTGGTGAGGAAATCGAGACCGAGAATTACGTTGTCCGTGGCATCGCGAAGTATTAACAGTGGCATTGTACATTGCTCTGTGCCCAAACGTATGCAAATATTCAGAGCTTCTTTAATCACCTTCATAATTCCGTCGGCCATTTTAACTTTCACGTCCGTCCTCATGATTTCGCCGACGACCATCATGGCTGCTGTTTCGCTGATAAAGCTCCTTGATGCTCCTGTGTCAATCGTTGCAGTGATGAGCTCCCTTCCCAAGGCAACTTTGGCGAATATTCTGTCTTTGGAGACGCCTAAGCATTTCGTTGGATACGAGGAGTGGTTGTTTTCATTGGTTCCAACAGCCCTCGCCACCTGCTGGACACCCAAGGCGTTTTCCTGCGCCTTCCTGCAACATTCTATTGTCTTGATTCCTTGTTTTCCACATTCCCAGCAAAACAACTTCCATTCGTTGTGGCAGTTTCGTCGGAAGTGACCATTTTCTCCGCATCTCCTGCAAGCCGTGCGCGGATCGATTCTTGATCCGACAGCCACAGAAGACATCATCCTGTTTGACTCTGGCAGCTGCCGGCGTTGAATTGGAATAATACGTGAAGTTTCAGGCTCATGACGAATTCCCTCAAAATCATCTGCGAGCGCTATTAATTCTTCAAGCGTTGAAAAATCGCTTCTTTCGATGTAAAGAAGATAGTCCCGCTGACTATTTCTATATATACTTTGTAACTTTTGCTCTCCCGTATAGTTTACATGTCTCGTTAAAGTCTTCATAGCCAAGACATAATCTTTATATCTCTCTCGGGTTCCTTGTACTCTCCTGCGAATATTATCCTCTAGTTCTTCAAATTATCTCGACGGTAAGAAGAACTTCAGGAAATCTCGTTTGAAAAATTCCCAGGTGGACGAACCGGAATTATTATTTCGAAACCAGCTCAAAGCTTTATCTTTTAAGAGCTCTGGCATTGTTCTGGCATTAAACATCAAAATTACACACGAAAACTGGATGAGCCACATTCCTTCGTTGGATTCCACTCAACCTAGAAAGAAACATTGTTTCAAAAAACAAACTATTTAAAGGACTTTTATCGTAATCTCGATTGGATGGAAATTTTGTCTTTAAAGAATTACCAATCTCCCTTGGGTTTTGATTCGGCATTGGATTCTTTTAATAGTACTTTGTTGCAGTCTTTTAATTTAGCTGTACCTATAAAACAATTTACACAAAACTCAAATCCAACATGGTTTAATAAGGATCTTTTAGCGTTAAGGAATCTCAAAACTAAAAAATATAAACTATACTGTAAATTCCGGACACCTTCAAGTTTTGTTATGTATATAACTACGAGATATAGATATCAATATCTTCACAAAAATCTCTACAACAATTATTTAGCAAAGGTGAAGTCTAATTTATGGGGAGATCCAAAGTCCTTTTGGAATTTTGTTAATATGAAACGGAAGAATGGAACTTACCCTTCTACTATGAAATATGGTGAACGCGAATCTAATAATTCGGTTGCTATTTGCAACCTATTTGCTGACTTTTTTAAACAAACCTATTCTACTGAGACTTATGCTTCAGCCAATTACCCATATCATGTTTCATCGGGTTTTATTAATCTACCAATAGTTGATGTGCAGACTGTGTTAAGTGTTTTAAAGGATATTAAACTGAGCTATAACTCTGGACCTGATCGCATTCCTTCATGCATTTTAAAATATTGTGCTGGCGAATTAGCGCTGCCTATTTTAACACTATTCGATTACTCGTTGCGATTAGTATATTTTCCTGATGCGTGGAAGTCGTCTTATATTATCCCTTTACACAAATCGGGAAATAAATTTGAGATAAGGAATTATCGCGGGATTGCTAAACTTAGCGCTCTGCCCAAAATATTTGAAAAGATAATAGTCGTCCACATCTCAAGAAGTGTTACAGCCTTAATTTCTCCAGTACAGCATGGTTTTTGCGCGGGAAGATCGACAACTACAAATTTGTTGGAATTTGTATCAAAAACTACTAATAATTTCAAGTCATCATGTCAAACGGACGTCATCTATACGGATTTTAGTAAAGCTTTTGATGTGGTCAACCATCGGTTACTTATTCTAAAACTTCACTTGTTCGGTTTTCCTATTATGTTGGTAAAATGGATATCATCCTACCTTCAAAATCGTGTGCAGAAAGTTTTGTTCAACGATGTGTTGTCCACTGAATTTGTTGTCACATCTGGCGTTCCGCAAGGAAGTCATCTAGGGCCATTATTGTTTTTGGTCTTTATTAATGACTTACCAACAGTCATTAACCATGGCGATATTTTGATGTTTGCCGATGATGTCAAGTTGTTTTTATCACACAAAGGCATAAATTATGCTATGCTCCTACAAGCTGATGTTGATGCCATGGTAGCTTGGTGTAAGGTTAACTGCTTAAATCTCAATTTAAATAAATGCAAGCAAATGACATTTGCACGTTCGAGTTATGTTATCTTTAATTATGCTATTGGCAACTACAAATTGGAATCTTTGGATATAGTGGAGGATCTCGGCGTATTTCTGGATCGTAAACTACGTTTCCACATACATATTAGCCGCATTACTAATAAAGCTACATGCTTGTTAGGATTTATTAGGCGCTGGGCAAAGGAATTCAAGGATCCGTACGTGACTAAAATTTTATATATTTCATTGGTTCGTCCAATATTGGAATATGCTTCAGTGGTGTGGTGTCCACACTTTAGCTGCCATATCTCTGAAATTGAGTCGGTACAAAAGCAGTTCCTGCTATTCTGCCTAAGAAATCTGCGTTGGGATTCATCTTTAAGGCTGCCATCGTATGAGGCTCGACTTAAGCTTATAAACTTACCATCACTTGCTAATCGGAGAATAATGCTTAATGATTGATGTTTATCCTTGGCTTGCTGTGTGGTGTTACTGATTCTGCATATTTATTAAGTAACATCCAACTTAACGTTCCTCCTCGTTCATTGAGGAGACACGAATTTCTTCATTTAACATTGTGCAGATCGTCATTTCTTCAATATGAGCCGCTGCGTAATGCTTGTTTAGACTTTAATTCTGTTTCTACTTTTATTAATTTTTCTGATTCTTTTAAGTCAACTAAACAAAAAATTCTAAATGCTATCTCATAATAATAGAGGTTTTCTTTACTACTAAAAATTTTGCAATTTATTTTGATCACATTGTATTTAACTTTAAATTATATTAAAATTAATTAAATTAATTAAATTAATTATTATAATTGATTATTTTAATTATTATAATTAAATTATAATTTTATATATTGAAATTGTAATATTGATTGAGTCAACTATAAAACCTATAATTGGTTTATTTGCATTGTTAAATAAATAAATAAATAAATAAATAAATGTTTAGGCAATTCGTATGCCTCAGCAAGCTCTTCGATTCTTTCTATAAAACTAATGGGGTCTTTGCCCCGTCGTATCTACAAGACCACTTACGTACTTTGTCCATGACTTCTGAATAATTCATGGTATTGTGAGATGAATTTATTGGTACCTATCTAGTTGATACATTGTTACCTGCTACCAAATTGTCGTGTATTGTGTCTGCTGCCTCCTTTGCGTCTACTGTTTGATTGCAGAACCTAGAAATCGCCCCTTGTAGTCCTTGGGCCGTCGTTGGAGGACCCAATTTCATCGTAGGTGAAATTCCTCGCCTCCATTGCTTTTCCAGTGCACTCAGACGATGAATCGCAGCGTCCGTCAAGTCCGGTGACGTTACAAATCCAGATAATAACCTGCGGAGCTCATCAACAGTACCAGAACTGAATTCGATGCCGAATTCCTCTAAAATTTTCTGTAAACTCTCCTTTGGAACATTATATATCCAGCCTTTCCCCATGTTGAAATTTCGTTATTTCGCGTTATATTATTTCGTGCCGGTTGTTTATTTATTTTTGTCAAGGCCAATTCTGGCCACCTTCACTGTTGAGTTTCAGTTACTGCTTGATATTTTATTTTCCTAAGTTTTTAAATTTAAATGTTTCCCCGTTTTTGATTACACTTTTTCTTTTGTGTTTTGAAGATTATATCAATATTTTTTAAATATTACCTTCCTCTTTTTTTAATTATTATACTTATTCTTTTTTTTATGTTTTTAATTTTTTTTCTCAAATTTCGCGGTCTTAAATTTTTTTTACAGTTTATATTTTTTTTAATATTTATTTTCGTTTTAACATTCTATATATTTTTTTTACAATCCAATTTTATTTTTTTTTTTCAATAAGTATTTTTTTCCCTGTATGACCTTTTTGTTTGAGTACTTCTCTTCACTGTATTTTTTTTAAAATTTTAATTATTGTGTCTCCTTTTTACACTATTATATTTATATTTTTTTATTATATTATAAATTCAATTTTTCCGTATTTCTCTCCACTGTATTTTTTTAATTTTAATAGTTTTTTTTCATACAATTATATTTATCTTTATAATTTTTTTTAATTTTTTTTGTTTATTTTAAATTTTAATTTAATTGTTTCTTTTTTTAGTTTTTAGTTTGAATTTTAATTACCGTTGATTTTAAATTCATTCCTTATTTTTTTCGTTATTCTTTTTATTAAACTCTGTTGTATCCGTTTTTTTAATTCTTTATCATTTGTTTCGTGTTAATTTTAAATCTCTTCTTTAGTTGTTTTTATTTTCTTCGTGTTTGGTACACTTTTTTTAATTTTCCCGTTTTTATTTCTGTTATTCACTCCGCAATCTTTTCGTTTTCTTTCACTAAGTAGTTATTCTTTGTTTGTGCTTTAGTTTAGAATTGTATGTTGATTTATTTATTTATGTATTTTTTTTCCGCTGTGGATAATTTTTCTTTTGTTCACGTCTTTTTACCTTTAATTTTTGCCTTTTGATTTTGCTTGTCCACCGATTTACGTTGTTTGGTTTTTCTTTCCACTTATGCAGTTTTTTTAGATTTACGTAGATTTATTTACTTCAGCTTGTTCTTGTCCTTTTAAATTTTAATTTTATTGTTCACTGATTTTTTTTTTGACTGGTGATCCTTTTTTTCTAATTTTCGAGTCCCTGCTCGGGCGCCATTTTGTAACAAAGTTTTTCTTGCCTTGCCGGGATATTACTCGCCGGTGCCAGGATTTTACTTAATTTTAATAAAATATAACAAAACACCGTGTCTTTTATTTTCTTATTTTTCTTTAGTTACTTATTCCTAGTTTTACATGTATTTGTTGCTTTTTGTATACATATATGTATATATATTTAGAGACTTATGTCTATGTGTATTTGGCGTTTCAATGGTGTTTCTGTGTTTCTTAAACTAAAAGAGATAATATTTACCAGAGATAATATTTATTTATGGTTTTCTGTGTTTCTTAAACTAACAGAGATAATATTTACCAAGAATTAAAAATATACTGAGATAATATTAGCCGACACTCGAAAGCTCTCGACTAATATTATGTTTACTAATAAACAGAAAAATACTAAGATAATATTAGCCGACACTCGAAAGCTCTCGACCAATATTATATTTACCAGGAATTAAAAATATACTAAGATAATATTAGCCGACACTCGAAAGCTCTCGACCAATATTATATTTACCAGGAATTAAAAATATACTAAGATAATATTAGCCGACACTCGAAAGCTCTCGACTAATATTATATTTACCAGGAGTTAACAAAACATACTAAGATAATATTAGCCGACACTCAAAAGCTCTCGACTAATATTATATTTACCAGGAATTAAAAATATACTAAAGTAATATTAGCCGACACTCGAAAGCCCTCGACTAATATTATATTTACCAGGAGTTAACAAAATATACTATGATAATATTAGGCGACACTCGAAAGCTCTCGACTAATATTATATTTACCAGGAATTAAAAATATACTAAAATAATATTAGCCGACACTCGAAAGCCCTCGACTAATATTATATTTACCAGGAGTTAACAAAATATACTATGATAATAATAGCCGACACTCGAAAGCTCTCGACTAATATTACATTTACCAGGAGTTAGCAAAATATACTAAGATAATATTATCCGACACTCGAAAGCTCTCGACTAATATTATATCTACCAGGAATTAACAAAATATACTAAGATAATATTAGCCGACACTCGAAAGCTCTCGACTAATATTATATTTACCAGGAGTTAACAAAATATACTAAGATAATATTAGCCGACACTCGAAAGCTCTCGACTAATATTATGTTTACTAGTAAACAGAAAAATACTAAGGTAATATTAGCCGACACTCGAAAGCTCTCGACTAATATTAATTTTACCACGAATGTAACAAAGAGTCTCACCTGATGCAGATTTTCCAAAGAGCTATTCTAATTCTTGTCCCTCTTTTATAGCAAATTTTTAAATAGTTGCTTATTTACTTGTTAGAATTACCGTTTTCGAATTATGTGTACAAAGTCCAATCGTCCAAACATCTGCATTTCAGATGTTGTTGTTGCCTAAGATTTGTATATGTTCAAAGTCTAATTTACAAAACATCTGCATTTTAGATGTTGTTGTTGTCCATGATTTTGCTTCGTAAAAATTTTGCTTAACTCCTTTCCTTTATTTATTGTTGTCGTTATTTTGTAAGTGTTCAATGTTCAGTTTTCATACATCTGCATTTCAGATGTTGTTGTTGTAAATTTACCTTACTTTCTGTTCTTTCTTTTATAACTTCTTTCGCTGAGAGAATGCATTGCCGTCGGCAGAGGTTTGATGCGCATTTCACTCAAACCTCTGCTGGCGTCGTTGCTATATTCCTCGCTGGTGGAGGACAGATTTATTTCAGGCTCAGATGACATGTAGGCCGTGACATGTAGGCGTGTCTATAATTTATGAGGAAAATTAATTTTCCTCATAATATGTTTGCCGATTTATATGTTTAATAAATGATGGGGTATTCGTTACGGGAGACGATCCTTTTTCCTTAAGTAATGAAATCAGTTGAAGTTCAACTGCAAAAACGACTGATAATGAATTTCACTAACCGCCTTTTGTTAAATAAATTAAAGACCCAAAAAGAAAAGTTTTTAATAATTCAACAACCACAGCCTATAAATCATTATATCCAAAGTTATTCTTGGTAGTATTGCTAATTGAGAGATATGTATTCAATTCGAAATATTACCATTAATAACTTTGGATCTAATGAATTTTGAACAATAAAGTCAACAGAAAATTGATCTGAAAGAAACTGTATTTTGTCAAAAAGCGAAATATTCGGATGATTAGAAACCAAAAAGTAGTCAGAAAGACTATGATTTACTGGGTCAGCATATCGTGCGGGTATATTCTCGTTTACTACAAATAATCCAATGGAGATAATCAGAGATTGTAGGGACTGTGTAATTAGATAATCTCTAAAATGTATATCAAAGTCTCGACACCGAAGAAACGTTCAAAGTACACGAGAAAGGAGAACATTATAAATATAAGGGGAACACACCACAATATTTATATGTAACGACATTTAAATGGATTATAAACTACGAGTGAGAGAACTTTTATGAGAGAAAAAAAAACAGAAAGATAAAAGCAAATAAATCAGAAGGTTTGTATAGAGACAAACTTGGAGCATATTTAAGGAATTAGTTGCAATACTCTTAAAATGTGTTATACATATCAACGAAATGAAAATTTCTGCTGCCGATTTAACTGAATTCGTGCCACAAATTCTTCCTGCACATATATAACGTAAATTAATACGTCTATTTCTTAAGAAATTTGTTTGCTGTGTCCAAAATTATGTGGGTGCCACGGTATAACAAAACAATCAAAAAATAATAACCACTTTGGAAATTAACAGGGAAATAAAGAAGTTTGTTCGCCCTTTTCTAGGTTAAAACAGTCGTTAAAGCTATCGTAGTAACCGTCGCCAGCGGTGAGCAAAAATATACGTACGGTACTGTGCTGCACCTGGAAGGGAGCACTATATAATTTTTTTAGGTAAAACTAAGCGATAACAATGCAGATAAGGATCTTGGGTTAAGGAATTTTGGCTTCCCATGTAAAGGCCTAGCGCATATAGTCGACTTTATTCATGGTGGGCCCAAGGTGCAGGAAATAAATCGAAACTCCAATCCATTTACGGGATAATACATAATGCACGAGCAAACTACTTCTAGTTTATTCCAAATGCTTATTTAATGCGTAATTTTGTTTTCAAAAATACTTCAATTATTTCGGAGAAGTTAGAATTGTCTTCAATTCCTTTTTCGATAGTTATGTTACGTTCTGGATCGACTTTAAATTAGTATTTAGGTAGTAAACTAATTTTATTAATTTTCATTTATAGACAAAGCAAAATTTTTAAATTTTTTATGGGTGCTTGTGTTTCTTTTCTATCAAAGCAGTTATTGAAGCTTTCCCAATACAGTATTAATAGTACAACAGCACTTGTGGACATGTGAAAAACTTTTGAGCAGACTTGTGGACAACTGGTTCGGTAAGATAGAAGCCATATCTAATATAGGATAAGCATGGCACTGGTCACAATAACATTGCCAATTCGACAAAAGCCTTACGCATGCATAGGTATTTGAAATACATACTGTTATACTCCCACAGCCGAAGGGAGAGAGTATATTCACTTATTTCTTCCATTTGCAACGCATTATTGGGGGCGCGGCAGATATAAAAATATTTATATATTCCTTCAGAATAACCTTTATGCCAATTTGGCAATGTCCGTCAATGCCTATCCGAATGTCTGCCTGTCTGTGGAAATCTCGGGTGCCAGTCCCGTTGCAGTGGAGGCACAAAATGGCAGTGACTAGTCTCGCCTGCACTAGTTCACTGCCAATGAACTAACGCAGACTAGTTCCGAGGCCTTACCAAAGGCTCTAAAATGGTGCCACGGGTGATGCGCACTGTATAGGGGTCCTTCCTACCCCGCTAATATAAAGCCCACTAACATAGCACATCGTGGGTAGGCTTCTCACTTGTGAGAGCTTCGTGGTGGCTGTGGTTGCCACCCAAAGATACGCGGGTAGAGACCAAAGTGTCTCCGCGTAGAGTTGCGTGTGGAGGAGGCAGACCTCCCCCAACTCGGCTGCCGGTAGCCACATACCGGAAGAGGCTTTAGATGGTGCCTCGATCGCTTACCTGCGAGGAAGTCCTGCTCCGCCTCAGGCTTCCATAGGTACATATATGGTGCAACAGGGCAAAGTTGCAGCCGTGGTCGTTGGTTGCCGATATATAGGTATTCATAGTGTCTACCTAGCAACCCCGAATGTGGGTGGGCCCACCGTGGACTTAAGCCAATCATGGCAGGCGTCCACGTAAAGCACATGGCAGAAATCTGGCAGAAATCTGTCTGTGGAAATCATGGTGTGTGTGACAGTGTGTGTGTGGATGTAGTGCGTGGCTGTCCACAGGGATCTATCTGCGGTCCATTTATATGGAACCTTATGATGGATCCACTGTTACAGCAACTAAACACGCATTGCATGTGTTGCGCTTACGCAGATGATCTGCTCATTCTTCTTCAAGGTCAGTCTCGAGCTGAACTTGAAAGAAAGGCTGAGCTGGTGATGCCAATGGTGCATGATTGGGGCATACGTGTGGGTGTGGCTGTGTCTGAGGAGAAGTCTGTCACCATGTTACTGAAAGGTAACCTGTCTGTCAGACGGCCTCCTACGGTGCGCTTGAACGGGGTGAGTCTCAGATATGTGACTGATGTCAAATATCTGGGAATCACCATGGGCGAGCGCATGAAGTTCTTGCCTCACTTGACACGCTTGAATGAGCGAATGTGTAGTGTGGTTGGTCAGGTTAGGCGCGTTTTAAGGTCTGATTGGGGGCTGAGCAGGCGTGCTGTTCGTGTCATATATGACGGCTTATTTGTTGCTTGTGCAACTTTTGGGGCGTCGGTATGGTACGAAACAGTTATGACTGTAGCAGGCCGTAGTCAGATTTTAAAATGCCAGAGAAGGGCGCTTATTGGGTGTTTGCCAGTATGCCGCACGGTTTCTACTGAAGCCATGCAGGTATTACTTGGTGTACCACCTCTTGATTTGGAAGTCATACGTCGGGGTATGGCTTTCAATATCAAAAGGGGCATACAGGTTAGTGGTGTCGATTGGTTTAATGATAGGGACTTAGAGGGATTGTCTTCCAATGGGCGTAAGGCTCTTCTAAGAGATTGTGTCATGTCTAGATGGCAATCTAGATGGGACGCATCTGAAAGCGGAAGAGTAACTTACAGGTTTATCAGAGATGTTTGTGTTATGGGCGCTAATCCTGAGCTAAGTTTTGGTCTTAGCTTAGGATATATCTTAACGGGACATGGGTCCTTGAATGCGTTTTTGCACAAAAGGGGTCTGTGCGAAAGTGCCGGTTGTCACTGTGGTTCTCCGTCCGAGGATTGGGTACATGTTCTGTGCGTGTGCCCATCTTATTCTGATATTAGGGACTTAGGTTCGATGGGTGTTGTTTTCAATGATGACGGCTGTGACGTGAGCGAGGTATTTTCTTCTATCTCGAACGTCCACAGCTTGAGTAGATTTGCCAAGATTGTTTTCGATAGGCGTAGAATAATTAGGAGTAATTAGGTTGTTCTGTGTTTTCTGTGTGTTCTGTGTGTGTGTATGGATTCAAGGTCTTGGGAATTTCGAACCTTGAGTTTTGAATTTCAAAATCTTTAAAATTTTCAATTTTAAAAATTGTCGATCTTCGAATTCTAGGTTGAAATTTGTAAGATTTTGAATTTCTCGAGCTGAAACGCTCCGCCACTATTTTTGTCCCCCTTTTCTTCGTTTCAGCTCCACCCCTCCCAATTCCTATTTCCTTCCCCCTCCCCCCTTCCCCCTTTCTTAGGCCGCCAGTCCGGGGTTGTATGGAACCCAACTGGAAGTGACCTTCACGGTTGCCAAAGCTTCACCAGAAGCTATATTCTGGTACCGCGGGAGACAGGGTGCCCAGTGGTTGGAATAGCTTTCATGCTATCCAGCCACTCCTGTCTATTGAGGTAGGCCCCCTAGTGGGAGCATCGCGGTGGTTGTGGTTGTTTTCAAATTCGCGGGAGACACAGGGTTGTATTTTCAACTCAAGAGGTGTAGATAGGCCTCGACTCCCTACCAAGGAGTAAGCTCATGTCCTTACGCATGACTTTAGATCTGGTACTGGAGATGGCACTTCGTGCTCATCCGATGGGCGCTGGTCGACGCTTAAATTGACCCCATGTGGGATGGCCCACCGTGAACTTAAGCCTTCACGGCAGGTGTTCACGTAAAGCACCGACAGGAATCTGTCTGTGGAAATCCGGGTGCCAGGCCCGTCGTGGACATAAGGCGACAAAATGGCAGTGACTAGTCGTGCTTGCACATAGTTCACTTGCCAGGAACTATGCAGGCTAGTTCCGACATCTTACCAAAGATGTAAAAATGCTGCCACGGGTGGTGTGCAGCTCATTTTGGGTCTTAAACGGACCCCGCTAATATAAATGCCCACGTACACAGCACACCAGTGGGTAGGCCCCCTTGCGGGAGCTTCGTGGTGGCTGTGGTACTACCCAAAATTACGCGGGGAGAGACCATAGAGTCTCCGCGTGGAGTTGCGTGAGGAGGCAGACCTCCGACAACTCAAATATGCCGGTGAGTGTCCCCACCGGCATAAAGAGGTTTTAGATAGGCCTCGATCGTCAACCTGCGAGGAATGTCCTGCACGTCCCAGGATTCCACAGGTACACAAATGGCGCAATAGGGCTAAGTTGCTGCCGTGGTCGATGATTGCCGAGATATAGGGTATTCACAAAGTCTACCCAGCAATCCCGAGTGTGGGTAGGCCCACCGTGAGCTTAAGCCAATCATGGCAGGTACTCACGTTAAGCACCAAGCGGCATCTGTCTGTGGAAATCTGAGTAGCGATATGGATGCTGTAACAAAGCGAGCTGAGATATCTGGAGGATCTTCTACAAAGAAGAAAAAAGTCAAGAAGGCAAAAATATGCTCAGCGATGGAGACTGACTCGGAGCCTGAGGTAATAAAGAATATTAAGAGGAAAATGGCAACAAAGAGAGAAAAGAATGAGAACCCGTCTAAAGGAATGGATGAAGCAAGAGCAAGTAATACTGACAAGAGCAGGTATGTTGCTTCTGATTATATTTTAAGAATTAGGGGTATTAAATTGAAACTGTCTTCTGCTTTTGATGACTCAAAACTGGAGACATCAATCATTAAGAAAATGATGGATATCTCCGGTGAATATGAAGAAATGTTAATGTCTCTTATAGCAGAGAATGAACTTTTCAGGGGCAAACTTGAAGTATTGGGGGGAAATTATTCCAAAGGCAGCATGCAGAGTAATTTTAAGGCTCCGCTGACACCTCACCCTGTACCAGTTATCTCTGGTCCGTCTGTCTCTTGCCCGTCGTTGAATAATGTGTCCTTCCCACCGTTGTTTGCTAATCCAACTAAGAAACCAGTGGAAACATGGTCCTTAGTTGTTAAGAGTAATAAAGGAAAGGTTAACTCAAAAGATGTGGTTAAGAAAGTTATTGATGAGGTCTGTCCGTCATTGGGCGTAAGGATCCACCAGGTTCAACCCTTAAAGAATGGCGGTGTAATTATCCGAACTCCTTCCTTAGCCGAGAGAAACAAGGTGGTTGGAAATAATAAGTTCAACGAAGTCGGCTTAGAAGTAGCCGTAAATGAAAGTCTCGGTCCAAGAATAGTAGTCCAGAAAGTTGAAGCAAAAATTTCGCGAGAGGACTTTGTTAAAGATTTATATGATCTTAATTTAAAAGAAATCATGAGCGAGGAAGAATTCATGAAGGAAATAAAAATTGTAAGCAAACCATGGTCAGAGGAAAATAATTTTGTTAACGTAGTGCTTGAAGGAAGCAGCCGTGCTATAAATGCAATTATGGAAAGGGAAAGGTGTTATATCAAGTACTTCTCTTTCAGAGTACGTGAATATCAAGCTATAGTTAGTTGTTTTAGATGTCTTGGTTTTGACCATAAAATATCAGAGTGTAGATTAAAGGAAGACATCTGCAGACGTTGCGGTGAGCATGGTCACCGTGCGCGCAGATGTAATAACTTGCCCAATTGTCGGGATTGTGCTTTCAGGGGAAAGTCGTCCAATCATCTTATGCTCAGCCCAGTCTGCCCAATATATCGTGAAAAGGTGGCAAGAATGCAAGCTAGACACTAGAATTCAGTATGATTATTTTACAACAAAATTGTCAGGGTGCATATTGCGTAATGGTCGAGTTAGGGAAAGAGCTTCGTAGATTGGGCAGCAGTATTGCATTGGTTCAGGAACCTTATATATCAGGGGGATGTATAAGAGGGTTGCCCGCCGATATGCGGGTGTTTCTCGATTCCAGATGCAATGCTGCTGTGATAGTTAATGATGTGAATGTGGTATGTATGGATGTATTTTCCAATGAGTGTGGTGTTTGTGTAAGTGTTGAGGGAACTTTAGGAAATATTCTTTTTGGTAGCACTTATTGTAAGTTTAGTGAGGGAATTGAGCCTTTTATAGAGTACATGAATAGCGTACTGCTGCTTGCTGGCAGCAGTCCGCTGTTCCTTGGCTTAGACGCTAATGCCGTCTCCCCTGCGTGGTTTAGTAAAATGACCGGGTCTACATCCGAGCATGAAAAACGACGCAGAGGAGAACTGCTAAGCGAATGGATGATCGCAAATTGCGTTCAAGCCATAAATGAGCCTAGCGAAATGTATACATATGAAGTGGTTGGTAGAGGTAGAAGTGACATTGATGTCACTCTTGCCAATACTGCAGCTATTTCCTCATTTAGTTGTAGTTGGGAGGTATTAGAGGGGGTAAGTGACCATAATCTGATACAGGTTACGGTCAATAGAGAAAGTGTCGCTAGGGAAAGTATAGATGTTAAGCGATGGTGCACTCGAAGAGCTAATTGGAATATTTATGGTGCTCATATAAGTGCAGCGCTCACTTCCATGTCGCTGCATGAATACGAGCTCTTGAATGCCGATCAGCAAATCGAGTTTCTGAATGAGTGTGTGTGGCGCGTTAACGATGATCTCTTTGAGAGGAGTGTGTGAATTGGTGGACGCGTGAGCTAACATTGAAACGACGGACATTGCGAAAGCTGAGGAAGAAATTCCAACGCGCTCGCGTGTCTAACGCTGATAATTTGGCTCAAACCATCACTGCATTCAGACATTGCTTAGCAGAATACAAGAAAATGAT
This sequence comes from Physocephala rufipes, assembly GCA_963966595.1. Taxonomy (NCBI): domain Eukaryota; kingdom Metazoa; phylum Arthropoda; class Insecta; order Diptera; family Conopidae; genus Physocephala; species Physocephala rufipes. Next base: position 35,151 of record CAWZZZ010000139.1, read on the forward strand.
TCTGCAAGTCAAGGAGAACGATTGGAAAAGGTTCGTTTCTAGTAATAGGTATGATCCATGGGGCCAAGCGTATAGGATTTGTAGGAATTCCAATAGGAGTGAGATTAGCAGTTTACGAGTAGGTGATAGTTTCGTTTATAGTTGGAAGGATTGTTTAAGCGTCTTGCTTAATGAATTTTTTCCAAGAGCATCCGCTGATAGGGCCTTCACGGCAGATGATATTCATGTTTCGTCAGTTCCGTCCGATGTAACAAGAAGCGAGTTGGAGCAGGCTGTATCGCTCATTCGATCCATAAGGTCACCGGGTTTTGATGGAATAACTGGAGAGATGGTGAAAACCATCTGGAAGGTTAATCCTGAATACTTGGTTTCCTTGTATCGAAGCTGCGTGAGGCGAAGCTATTTCCCCCATGGATGGAAGGAGGCCAGAGTTATGGTCCTTCTGAAATCTCCCGATAAGGTGAGGACTAATCCTCGCTCTTATCGCGGAATCTGTTTACTTCCAGTGCTTGGAAAAGTGCTGGAAAGGATAATGGTGGAAAGGCTTTTGGGTGATATGACTGTTCCAATGTCACCGGTTCAGTTTGGTTTTAATAAGGGAAAAGGTGTAGAAGACGCGTGGGCTTTTGTTAGGAATTGCGTTAGGGAAAGCAGCTCCAAGTATATCTTGGGTATCTTTATTTATTTTAAGGGTGCCTTCGATTACTTGAGCTGGGATAGGATTATAGGTAGATTGCGGGAAGTTGGCTGTCAAGAAATTAACTTGTGGAAAAGTTATTTCTCTGACAGAAAAGCTAGGGTAGTTGGTGTGTGTGACAGTGTGTGTGTGGATGTAGTGCGTGGCTGTCCACAGGGATCTATCTGCGGTCCATTTATATGGAACCTTATGATGGATCCACTGTTACAGCAACTAAACACGCACTGCATATGTTGCGCTTACGCAGATGATCTGATCATTCTTCTTCAAGGTCAGTCTCGAGCTGAACTTGAAAGAAAGGCTGAGCTGGTGATGCCAATGGTGCATGATTGGGGCACGCGTGTGGGTGTGGCTGTGTCTGAGGAGAAGTCTGTCACCATGTTACTGAAAGGTAACCTGTCTGTCAGGCGGCCTCCTACGGTGCGTTTGAACGGGGTAAGTCTTAGATACGTGACAGAAATCAAATATCTGGGAATTACCATGGGCGAGCGCATGAAATTCACGCCTCATCTGTTACGCATGAATGAGCGAATGTGTAGTGTGGTTGGTCAGGTTAGGCGCGTCTTAAGATCTGATTGGGGGCTGAGCAGGCGTGCTGTTCGTGTCATATATGACGGCCTATTTGTTGCTTGTGCAACATTTGGGGCGTCAGTGTGGTACGAGACAGTTATGACTGTTACAGGCCGCAATCAGATTTTAAAATGCCAGAGGAGGGCGATTTTGGGGTGTTTGTCAGTGTGCCGCACGGTCTCCACTGAGGCCATGCAGGTATTGCTCGGTGTACCCCCACTTGATTTGGTAGCTATTCAACGGGGAATAGCCCTCAAAATCAAAAGGGGTTTTCAGGTCAATAGTGTCGATTGGTTTAATGATAGGGATTTAGAGGGATTGTCTTCCAATGTGCGTAAGGCTCTTCTAAGAGATTGTGTCATGTCTAGATGGCAATCTAGATTGGACGCATCTGTAAACGGAAGAGTCACTTACAGATTTCTAAGTGATGTTTGTTTCATGGGCGCTAATCCTGAGCTATGTTTTGGCCTTAGCTTAGGATATATTCTAACGGGACATGGTTCTTTCAATGCGTTTTTGCACAAAAGGGGTTTGAGCGAAAACGCCGGGTGCCGTCCGAGGATTGGGTACATGTTCTGTGCGTGTGCCCATCTTATTCTGATCTTAGGGACCTAGATTCGATGGGTATTATTTTTAATGATGACGGCTGTGACGTGAGCGAGGTATTTTCTTCTATCTCGAACGTCCACAGCTTGAGTAGATTTGCCAAGAATGTTTTTGATAGGCGCAGAAATATTAGGAGTAATTAGGTTGTCTGTGTGTTCTGTGTGTGTCTATGTGTGTGTGTGTGTGGGTTCAAGGTCTTGGGAATTTCGAACCTTGAGTTTTGAATTTCAAAATTTTTAAAATTTTCAATTTTAAATTTTTTGATCTTCGAAATTCTAGGTTGAAATTTGTAAGATTTTGAATTCCTCGAGCTGAAACGCTCCGCCACTATTTTTATCCCCTCTTCTTCGTTTCAGCTCCACCCCTCCCAATTCCTATTTCCTTCCCCCTCTCCCATTCCCCCTTCTTAGGCCGCCAGTCCGGGGTTGTATGGAACCCAACTGGAAGTGACCTTCACGGTTACCAAAGCTTGACCAGAAGCTATATTCTGGTGCCGCGGGAGACAGGGTGCCCAGTGGTTGGAATAGTTTTCATGCTATCCAGCCACTCCTGTCTATTGAGGTAGGCCCTCTAGTGGGAGCATCGCGGTGGTTGTGGTTGTTCCCAAATTCGCGGGAGACATAAGGTTGTATTTTCAACCCAAGAGGTGTAGATAGGCCTCGACTCCCTACTAAGGAGTAAGCTCATGTCCTTACGCATGGCTTTAGATCTGGTACTGGAGATGGCACTTCGTGCTCATCCGATGGGCGCCGGTCGACGCTTAAATTGACCCCGTGTGGGATGGCCCACCGTGAACTTAAGCCTTCACGGCAGGTGTTCACGTAAAGCACCGACAGGAATCTGTCTGTGGAAATCTCGGGTGCCAGTCCCGTTGCGGTGTGGGCAACAAAATGGCAGTGACCAGGATGCAAGCTGGTTCACTAGCCAGGAACTATGCACCCTGGTTCCGAGGCCTCACCGAAGGCTTAAAAGCGGTACCACGGGTGATGCGCGATGTAGAAGGGTCTTCTAATGACCCCGCTAATATAAAGCCCACGCAGATAGCGCATCGTGGGTAGGCCCCCTAGTGGGAGCTTCGTGGTGGCTGTGGTTACCACCCAAAGATACGCGGGTAGAGACCATGAGTCTCCGCGAGAGTTGCGCGAGGAGGCCGCCTCCGTCAACTCAAGTGCCGGTGAGTGTCCCCACCGGCACAAGGCCTTAGATAGTGCCGAAATAGCTACCTGCGAGGAATGTCCTGCCACACACAGGCTTCCACAGGTACATGACAAAGCTACGGTTGGCTACCGTAATCGAAATGGGCGTCGGTTGTCGCTATATGCAAAAAAGGTACGTTCACAGAGTTTGTACTCGCAACCCCGTGCGGGATGGCCCGCCGTGTACTTAAACCAATCATGGTAGGCGTACACGTAAAGCACAAAGCAGAAATCTGTCTGTGGAAATCTCGGGTGCCAGTCCCGTTGCGGTGTGGGCAACAAAATGGCAGTGACTGATCAGGTCTGTTTTGGTTCACTAGCCACGGACTAGACTTGGCTAGTTCCGAAGCCTTACCAGAGACGTTAAATTGGTGCCACGGGTGATGCACGACGCATAGGGGTCTTCCCAACCCCGCTAAATATAAAGCCCACAAATATAGTGCATCGTGGGTAGGCCCCCTAGTGGGAGCTTCGTGGTGGCTGTGGTTGCCACCCAAAGATACGCGGGTAGAGACCATGAGTCTCCGCGAGAGTTGCGCGAGGAGGCCGCCTCCGTCAACTCAGGTGCCGGTGAGTGTCCCCACCGGCACAAGGCCTTAGATAGTGCCGCAATAGTTACCTGCGAGGAATGTCCTGCCACACACAGGCTTCCACAGGTACATGACAAAGCTACGGTTGGCTACCGTAAGCGAAATGGGCGTCGGTTGTCGCTATATGCAAAAAAAGGTACGTTCACAGAGTTCGTACTCGCAACCCCGTGCGGGATGGCCCGCCTTGGACTTAAGCCTATCATGGCAGGTGTCCAAGTAAAACACCAGACAGCAATCTGTCTGTGGAAATCCTGGGTGCCAGGCCCGTCGTGGATGAAAGAGGACAAAATGGCAGTGACTAGTCGTGCTTGCATGTTGTTCACTTGCCAGGAACTATGCAGGCTAGTTCCGCCGCCTTACCAAAGGCGTAAAAATGGTGCCACGGGTGGTGCGCATCTCAATTCGGGTCTTAATCCGACCCCGCTAATCCAAAGCCCACGTACACAGCGCATCGGTGGGTAGGCCCCCTTGTGGGAGCTTCATGGTGGCTGTGGTACGACCCAAAAATACGCGGGTAGAGACCAAAGAGTCTCCGCGTAGAGTTGCGTGAGGAGGCCGCCTCCGTCAACTCGGCAGCCGGTGGCCAAACACCGGCAGAGGTTTTAGATAGACCTCGATCGCCATACCTGCGAGGAATGTCTGCGCGTCCCAGGCATTCCAAAGGTACACAAAAGGTGCAATAGGGCAAATTTGCTGCCGTGGCCGATGATTGCCGGTATAAAAGGTATTCACAGAGTCTACCTAGTAATCCCGAGTGTGGGTAGGCCCACCGTGAGTTTAAGCTAACTATATGCAGGCACTCACGTTAAGCACCGAGAGGCATATGTCTGTGGAAATCCTGGGTGCCAGTCCCGGGTGCATGGGCCCAAAATGGCAGTGACCAAGGCGTATGAGACGGTCACTTACCACGACTGTGGTACTCCCTGGTTCCGGAGCCTACCATAGGCTTTAAATTGGTACCACGGGAGACAAGCAGACGAAAAATACACAACCAGTATGTGTGCTAATAGCTTAGGCTAATAGTCACACCATCTGGTTTATATATATTCCAAGCCCCACATGCTTGTCATTGGGTAGGCCCTTCGGGAGCTTCGTGGTGGCTGTGGTTAAAACCCAAAGTTACGCGGGTATGAGTTTGGATGAGCTCGGGTGTGGTAATGCACTAAAACATTACCGGGTGCCGGGCCCCACAGACCGGCAGAGGTTTTAGATCGGCCTCGAATATACCTTAGCGAAGTGTCCATGCCATGCACATGGCTTCCAAAGGTACAAACGCCACGGCTTGATAACCCGGAGGCACTGGGCGTCGGTTGTCGCCATAAAGCATAAAAGGTACGTTCACAGAGTTCGTACTTGCAACCCCGTGCGGGATGGCCCGCCGTGAGATTAAGCCGTCAAGGCAGGTGCTCACGTTAAGCAAATGGCAGAAATCTGTCTGTGGAAATCGCGATTGCAGTCGAATGGAGGTAGATATCGGCAGAAAATTTAGCATGAGTATTCATTGTCATAACGAGCTTTTTGGAATTGAAGTAAATCGGACCAGTGCAAATAAGGTAAGTCGTACCGTGCCACTTTTTGTACAGAATCCCCTTTAATGGCCAATTTATCAGTTTCTGTATAGGTATTGAGGCTGGAATTTTAGAGCCGAGATAATGGTACTAGATATTATTACTCCACAAACAAAGCAGGCCATGCTTCCTTTATCATGTGTTGACTTTTTGACAAAGGCTGTGTTGAAGATGAGTTAGAAGGTCTACATTAATCAAGAAAAGATAAATTTAATATTAAAATGTAATATTAGTATCAGTCTATGAAACTATATTATTGGTGTAGGGTATATAAGCTTCGACCGGGCCTAATTTAGCATTTTTATTGATTTTTATTTTGGCTCATTCTTTATTTTAAAAATAACAAATGCCTCAGACAGTTTTCTTCTTTCTTCCTTGATACCCATCAATATGTTCAACATCTCCGTTTGCTGAGCGTTGTCGAAAGTTTGGCCATAAACCCTATGTCCTTGCTTAAATTCTTTGATTAGTTCTTACCAACAACGTCGTGTCTGATTCTTTTAGATCAAGATTAAACCGGCGATGGATCTGATGATGTCGATAGAAATGACCATAATAAGCCTTCCACAGAAGCGGGTGACATGGAAGAATCTTTGATCACTTGGGATTCTGTTTCATTTCATCAGTAACAACATATATATGTAAATAGATGTGGCAGTCACGCAAGCAATCGCACTGTGCTGAACTACCTGCTTTCAAAAATATTGTCCGTGGTATTGTACTGGAATCCACCAATTAAGCAATGCATTTTGTTCAGACAGGAATAAAAGGTAGGACGAGAAAATTTGCACGGCCAAAACACACGCATAAGGCTTGTGTACATGTGTGCATAGTTCACTTCAGTCATGTCACGTATGACATTTCAGGAGAATATTATATAAACACGTTAACTATTCATATTAGTTAATTAGGTAATTAGTATTCATATTAGTTAAGTTAAACTGGTTAAAGAATTTTAATTACTAATCCACTGTACAACGAATTAAATGAAAGATAAGTAATAAAGATAAAGAAGAAATAACAGTAAATTAATTATTTTTAGTAATAAAGACAGTAATTTGCATAAAAGTACGCTGCACTTTTCAATTCTCTAGACCTGGACAAAATTACAAAAGCACAGATCGGAACATTTAAGGACGACATGACCGCCGCAATAAAACTAGTTTCTGATATATTTAAATGATTTTTAGGGAATGTTGATAAAAACAAGTGAGGTGGATGTCAGGATTATATTTTGAAAATAAAGTAGGAGTAACGCATTGTTTGAATGTCCCGTGTAGCTTAATTCCAAACGCACTTTTGTGGGTATATTTGTACTTCGTTTGCGGCGGCTGTGCGTTCAGCGCCATATCGATATTATACCACGGTTTTGAGAGGTCCATCATCATTAGTCCGACCAGTGCAAATAAGGTAAGTCGTACCGTGCCACTTTTTGTACAGAATCCCCTTTAATGGCCAATTTACTGTTTCTGTATAGGTATTGAGGCTGGAATTTTAGAGCCGAGATAATGGTACTAGATATTATTACTCCACAAACAAAGCAGGCCATGCTTCCTTTATCATGTGTTGACTTTTTGACAAAGGCTGTGTTGAAGATGAGTTAGAAGGTCTACATTAATCAAGAAAAGATAAATTTAATATTAAAATGTAATATTAGTATCAGTCTATGAAACTATATTATTGGTGTAGGGTATATAAGCTTCGACCGGGCCTAATTTAGCATTTTTATTGATTTTTATTTTGGCTCATTCTTTATTTTAAAAATAACAAATGCCTCAGACAGTTTTCTTCTTTCTTCCTTGATACCCATCAATATGTTCAACATCTCCGTTTGCTGAGCGTTGTCGAAAGTTTGGCCATAAACCCTATGTCCTTGCTTAAATTCTTTGATTAGTTCTTACCAACAACGTCGTGTCTGATTCTTTTAGATCAAGATTAAACCGGCGATGGATCTGATGATGTCGATAGAAATGACCATAATAAGCCTTCCACAGAAGCGGGTGACATGGAAGAATCTTTGATCACTTGGGATTCTGTTTCATTTCATCAGTAACAACATATATATGTAAATAGATGTGGCAGTCACGCAAGCAATCGCACTGTGCTGAACTACCTGCTTTCAAAAATATTGTCCGTGGTATTGTACTGGAATCCACCAATTATGCAATGCATTTTGTTCAGACAGGAATAAAAGGTAGGACGAGAAAATTTGCACGGCCAAAACACACGCATAAGGCTTGTGTACATGTGTGCATAGTTCACTTCAGTCATGTCACGTATGACATTTCAGGAGAATATTATATAAACACGTTAACTATTCATATTAGTTAATTAGGTAATTAGTATTCATATTAGTTAAGTTAAACTGGTTAAAGAATTTTAATTACTAATCCACTGTACAACGAATTAAATGAAAGATAAGTAATAAAGATAAAGAAGAAATAACAGTAAATTAATTATTTTTAGTAATAAAGACAGTAATTTGCATAAAAGTACGCTGCACTTTTCAATTCTCTAGACCTGGACAAAATTACAAAAGCACAGATCGGAACATTTAAGGACGACATGACCGCCGCAATAAAACTAGTTTCTGATATATTTAAATGATTTTTAGGGAATGTTGATAAAAACAAGTGAGGTGGATGTCAGGATTATATTTTGAAAATAAAGTAGGAGTAACGCATTGTTTGAATGTCCCGTGTAGCTTAATTCCAAACGCACTTTTGTGGGTATATTTGTACTTCGTTTGCGGCGGCTGTGCGTTCAGCGCCATATCGATATTATACCACGGTTTTGAGAGGTCCATCATCATTAGTCCGTTTCTCTTCAAATATCTTAGGCTTGGAGCATAACAAAAATCTGAAATTGTGTCCACGAATCGGTATAAGTTCCATACCAATCAGTTTGAGTCAGTAATTAATTTATTTGTATTCACATTTTCCAGAAGAATGCTAGTTATTCTTTACCGCATCAAAACGCCCCGTTTTCTTCTGTACCATTAAATAATATGTGCAAATTCTTTATGGTGTTTTAATCCTTTCACAACCAAGGGAAGAATTTTTCCCATTTGAAAATTGATGTAATTCGTAATATTAATTGAATTATTTATACGGGATATTAAAACAGAACATTGACCAAATTAGTTTGCCAAAAATAAATGTAAGGAAACAAAGTAACAATGCAATTAAATGGTGTCAAATATCACATTTTCTCTGGGGATTGCTCTCTATACTTTTAGTTCAATTGCAGTGAAGTAGCATCAAATTGTATTTGCAAAAGTTCTTATCTAATTAGGTAAGTATAATTTTGTAGAATAAAGTAAATTATTTTTCATTATATATGAAGCAAATGCCCAAAAATAACAAATAATTCTATGAAAAAAAGGAGGTGAATTTCCATTGGATGGCGAAGATCAGGAGTTCATATTTCAAGATGTTGGAAATGGAGCAGCTGAAGTCGTAATAGAAGATTATATTCACGATAGCGTTACTACAGGTACCGCTTCGGATGATGCCCATAATTTTCTACAAAGAAAACTACAATGTACCTCTTGAGTTTCAAGAGTGTGTTTATGAGTTCGGTCGCACACATTTACTTCCTGATCGCCATGAAATGTTGAAACCAATTCATATCTTCATGAAAGTGACGCACCTAGATAAATTAATGTCAGAAATTATTGTTGCTAAAAGTATTAGCTACGCAACAAAGCGGAGACAGTTTCACAATTGAGACACACTCACCATTGAGACTGAGGAAATAAATGCGTCCCTGGACATGAACATTGTAGTGAGTTATCATGTTTTTTCCGCAATAAAAAATTTCTGATCGACTGAGGAAAAGATGAGTGTTCCTTTCATTACTAATGCAATGCCAAGAACGAGATTTGAAGAAATACGCCGAAGTTTACACTTTTTTAACATTTCTCCTCCTGACAAAAGTGACAAAGCCTACAAAATTAAACCATTAATGCAACACTTCAATTCATGTTTTCATGAAGCAATTGTTGCGTGAGCTTTTCTAATTTTGTTACAATATATGTATATTAAAGGCGGTTTAAAAATTATATATATGTAATAAAGATGGTCGATTTTTACTTATATATGTATACATATGAAACCATTTTTTTCTTTTTGAGAGAACAGCAATTTTTTTTTGTTATTCGGTGCATCACCTCATTTGTTTGGAATATGAACAAATAAGGAGATAATGCATAGAAAATTCCAAACGTTGGTGGCGTGATCTTTGTGTTGCGATATCCTGGAATATTACCTAATAAGGTAATATTTGAGACAATTTTTTTGGAAATAGAAAAAAAAACAAGTAAAGGTATTTGAAAGAGTTTAGCATAATGATTAACGGTATTGACCTGGAATAAAAAAAACAAGAATTTTTTGTGGTGCAGTTAAAATCTGCATTAAGGTTGATTTGGAAAATTACCAGAGATAAATGATCATTCTGCAGTAAATCACCAAGCAAGAAGGAAGCTCGGGCGGAAAAAATTTTAAAACAATTAAAAAGATTTTTACGCAGTGAATTACAAAAACAAGTTTTTGGGAAAAAATTAATGAACTAATCGATAAACGATTACTTATAACATTGCACTATTAATAAAACAAAGGAACATTATAAATAAAAAAAATCAAATTAAACACCAGTATAAGTGGAAGAAAAAAAATTCTTGGAAGAAATAAATATAAAAGAAGGAATATCTAAGAAAAAAAGAGAGAAACTGTAATTTGAAAGATAAAATTTAATGATTTGATTATGTCGTAATATACAGAAAAAAATGTCCGAGACTTCTAGAGAAGCAAAAAAAGAGAAATAATAAGAAAAGAATAAAAGAACCAGCAGACTGTAAAAAAATTGTATAGAGCAAAAAATTTTGCTGTCACGTGTTTGGATGGTTGGATAAGAAAAAAAAGAGAAAAAATGTGGTTAGTGTCTTTGATGTCTGTAAATGTGATTTTGAACAAAAAAAGGTGCATATGATTAAACTCACAAAACTGTACCAAATGCAAAGTAAGGTCGTTAGGTGGTACGGCCGAGTGAGGAAATATCAAATTTAAATTGAAAGACTGCGGTTTCCGAGTTCAACTCCAGACAAAGTCAGAAAAATAATATAAACGTTTAGTGTGGTTGAACTATAATTGAAATCAATATGGGTGTGTTAAATGGAAAAATTGAAAAAAATTGAATTGAAATTCACGGAAGGAAAAAAAAGGCA
>CAWZZZ010000141.1:0-10000 GCA_963966595.1 Physocephala rufipes
TTAATTTAAATAAATTAACTTTGCGTAATGCAATTCAAATTCACCAATGTAATAAAATACTGTTGTATGATATGATTAACTCAATTCTATCAGTTATTAGCAGTTTAGCAGTTATTTCTTGTGGCTTGTTAAAATAATGAATAAATATCTGGATAGATTTTTTAAGTAACAATGCAAGAAACTTTATTTTTCCTTTTTATACTCTCCAGTCGATCAAGTCATGGCCGTCCGCTTGTCTGTCTGCGGAAATCACGCGTGCAGTCGAATGGAGGGAGATATCGATATGAAATTTGGCATGCATATTCATTGTCATTATAGGCTGGTTGGGATTGAAATGGGGTAAATCAGACCAGTGCCACGCATACTTTTTATACTAAATCCGCTTTATAGGCCGATTTCTAATTGTCTGTGTTCTCAAGCTGGAATTTTGCAGTTGTTAGTATTATATATTACCACTCCATAAAAAATGGACCGGACACTCCTTTATCATATGCAGACTTCTTCACAAAGGTTGTTTTGAAATGAGTTAGATATAAATTAATCAATACAAAAAAAATTCAATACTAAAAGAGGCGCGCATTGCCCACTGATTATTAAGACTGAACTATGTAGTTTTATTACGGGTGTAGGGTATATAAGTTTCGTCCGGGCCGAAGTTAACGTTCTTACTTGTTGTTTTCAATATTTTTTAGTTATTTTAAGGTGAGGCCTCGTTTGATGAATGCTTCTAATTTCATTTAATTTTACCGCCTAAAAGGAACTTTTCCATGTCAGTAAAGGCAAAAAATTTACGATTCTTTATGAACGGCAAACTTTAAAATTATTTTCTAAAAATTACCAATATGTAAAATTTCTTGGAATATTATGCAATTTACAAGAAACAATTAGATTTTCATTATATAGTATCTACTAAAAAATTTTTTGCAATATTTAGTGAGAGCTACTTAAACAAAATGTTTATATGAGGTGTGGCATCGAGAAAATTTCTGACGTGCAAGCTTCCTGCGCAGAGAAAATGTCTGCCGATGTGTCGCAGAAACACGTTAAAATGTAAAATCCGCTCTCTTGAATTCATTCATTTTTGTTTTGAGTAAATAATTTTACCGTATTGTCCACTCGAATATCAAATATCAGGTAACTGACAAGCGCTTCCAGCGGAAGTAATTTCGTTTCAATAAAGATAAAGATATTATTATCACGCTCTTAATGGTTGAGAGGAACCGAAGCTTTCAAGGAAGCCGAATTCTTACCGAAAGTTTTGTTTTTATTCACTAATCCCGAAGGGTTAATGGGTATATTAAAGTATTATGATTGGAAAAGTATATATGTTCTATATCAAAACAACCAACTAAGTCAATTTCGTCATATCCGTCCGCCTGTATGTGGAGAATATCTTAAATCGTCATAAAATTTGGTACGAATACTCTCTGTCATTAGAATCATTATAAACAAGCACGCGTTTTTGTATTACAAAGTTTTTAAGATTTATGGAACGGCTTAAGATATTACAACGAAACTCTATGTGAAAGTCTAAAATATCACTACATAAGATTTTAGAAACAATAGGTGTGATCTTCCCACTAATACAGAAATTATCTCAGCTAATGCAGAAGATATATCTTAAACGGTTGGAGACATTTAAATGAAATCTTTTACCAGCGGATTTTAAGACTGTACTTTCGCTTGTGATTAATGAACCTCGACATTTATTAATTTTTGTAATTTTTTTAATTTATGCAAACATCCTCTTCCACGCACTAATTCTTTATACTTAATTATTTATTACTAATTCTTTATATTTAATTTATTATTTTAATTTATTTATTTCTAATTCATTTATTTTCCGCTTAACAAATTGAGTGATGCCTATGTCCGTCTAACTCGGAATTATCATCCGCATATTACACGAGTGTTTGTCTGTTGGCGGGAAATCTAAAATGTTCATCGGTTATGAAAACTCCAAGTATTAGTAAATACAATAAGAATATTGTTTTATGGAATGTTCTTTGTATTATCAATAGAATATTTAATCAGTTTTAATGGAGTTTAGTTTTAATTGATCGTTGTTTACTTATACACACGACGCACAACAGAGATAATTATTTGCTATCTCTAACGCACGGTGAAGGAAGGTTGTTGCTTTTAACTTTCTCCTGGTCAAATATGTCTTTGCACATATGTAAATGCCAAATACCACACCATTTTCTTATATTTTTAAAAAGTATTAACAGCTCTGCTTTTTTAATGAACTGGTGTTTCAAATCATTACAAAAAAGGTGGGAAATTTGTAAATTATTTGACAACTTAAAAGCAGTAAACCTTGTTGTTGTTGTTCCTGTGCAACAAATTTGTTTTCATCAGTTGTCTGAAAATCCTAATTTGCAAGATCTACTTTAAAATTTTTTCCTGAATCTACATTCAGGAGTATTTTGATTGTGCCGCCAGATTACGATTAACGCCTTGGTTTCCTTATATTTTTCAACTGTGTAAAACTTGCTGCATTCAGAAAAGAGGCAATTTTTGTAATTTCACCATAACCTGGTTAGAAACCTGTTCCAGAAACGTCATTTGTATAGGCGTGACCTACACAGTTGACTAAAAAACACAGCAATAGTGTCGCGACAAGCAAAACAAGACTTTCAACGTGTTAATATTTAAACTATTATGCATTATTTGTGAAATTAGTACAATTGTTTAAAAATTTAAGAGGCAATGATATTTTAGAGAAAACCATTACATATTATACCAATTAATGGCATCTCAAAAAGTACCTATGTAGCCTCTAAATCATTTACTTTTCAAATAATTTAATTTTCATGCGGTTTTCTGAAGATCAAACTATAAACATATATTTTGAAAGCGTAAAAATGAACATGTATCCATCTTAAAGATTAATTGTAAGTATCTGAGGAAATACGAAGCACTCTGAACAAATGTTCGTTCCTTTTCTTTGAGCCCTTTATGGTATTATGCTCCGTATATTACCTATATTCTTTATTTCGCTTTTCATTAGATTCCTCCGACAACTCTCCAAAAGGGAGTATTATTCTCGGTTATTTGTTTATCACGCTTTAACACCCTATGGACAATGGGTGACATTGATTTCCAAGGATACAATTCGTTATAACAATCAGCAAAGCAACCCCACATATTGAAGGGGTTATTTACCTGTTGATGGAAATTATTATTAATTAAATTTAAATTTTAAATCTAAGTCTATTCCATTGATTTCAAAAGTACTGATTGGATCTCCGTACCAAATTGGTATCAAGTATCAATACCATTAGTACTCCGTACCAATTGGATCAAGTACCAAAAGATCTCCGAGCGGTATTGCCATAATTTGTATTCCGAGCATCAATCATAGACATGTCGGACTTGATACCTTCTTTTTTAAATTCTGCTCGCACTTTTTTATTCTTTGCCTCTTTGAAGAGTCTATTATCGACAATCCTGACCATTCCTCCTTCACCAAAATCTAAACCATATGAAATATTCAGAATGCCCGATTTTCGTATGTAAAGAAGGTGGTCCAAATTAATATTCATAAATCTGAACTTAGAAGAAGCTTCAAGCTAGAAGAAACTTCATTTAAGGTTTTTCTCATTGTCTCACAAATAGGGCAATATGATGTTGACTTTCACAATTTTTCCGTCAATCATTATCGTAAAGAGTCTACACCGGTCTATGACGGTTATCGTTTCGTACGTACTCAAAGGTATAATCTTCCGAGTTATTTATCTGAGTATTTATCAATGGTATGCCCTGTTGGATCAGCTGTTCAGCTTATCTTTTATAAAGAAATTTAATGAGGCGGCATTACTTTTTCGTAGATAAGGACGAGTTTTTTCATGAATTTTCCGATGGTTTTAACATATTTTGAAAAAATATTGATGTCTTGTTCACGCCAAAAACATGTTTATATTTACTTTAATCACATGATCCATCACAGCCCCATTTTGAAAGCATTTTTAAATTTCCGCTGCAACGCTTTATTATATCCTCTGAAAGAATATGTAAAATACATTATGAGGTGTTCAATTATCCCAGACCGGTAAACAATCCCAGAGCGGTAAACAATGTTTTTCAGCGTTTTTTATCTCATCATTTGAAGGATAAATGTTAATTTCTTAGAAATTTTCTTAATGTTCTGTTTCAATGCAAAAAAAACTTATCAGCTCATATTGATGTCGTTTTCGAGCCAACGACTAGAGCCAGTGTCGTGTCTGGAGCTAATACTTTTGAAGGGGCTAACGCTTGCATACCTAGCCTTTACCACAATATCGACTTGAAAATATTGCCTGGCTGCCAATATTAAGTGCTGAATATAAGCTTTTGATAGCATTGTGTCGCCAACATTCAACGCAGTTACTTCAAGCCTATTTGTCCGTTCTGGGCTATATTTAAAAAGTATTTTAAGCCTGTCTTCCTTCAATTCGAATTCTGGATTTTTCTCAGCGCCACTGCCTTCTTCATGTTGTTAAACGCTTAAGGCGGTAATTAACCATTCCTTGTTTGCTTTGCAAGTTTAACATGGAATAGTTGCAGGTTTTATAATACTTCCTTCCGATTTTTGAAATTTATTGCATTTGCCTTCTTTCTAATTTTGTAGGCCATTGTAGCTTATAATATCTTCTATAATGTCTTCAATAATGCGTGCCAAATCTATTTTCTTCATTGTATCTAAAGTAAAATATATGTTCGCATGCCACAAATTTTCTTACATGCCTCTGGTTACTCCAAAATATTTGATATAAATGGTTTCCGAAACTAAACTAGTAAGAACGTAATCTTCGGCCTGGCCGAAGCTTATATATCCTATTCCCGAATCTCATGATAACAACGTTCAAATAAAATGTCGGCGGCTTATTTAGATATATTATATATTTATATTTAAATTATTATATTTACTTTTATAACCAGCCTGTGATGTCAGAGAACATTCGTACCAAATTTCATGCTTTATTTGTTCTTTTCAACGCTCATTTTTTGTGAAACAGTTCTAATTGAGGCGTGGGCGTGGCAGCATTCTGATTTCGCCCATTCTCAACACCACCCATCCTATGATGACAGGTAATATTTGTGCCAAATTTCATGTCAATATCTTTATTTTTATATACCACACCCATTTTTTGGATTATATTTTCAAATTAGATAGTAGGATCGGATATACAATTTCACCTTTAAGTTCGTATTCGGAGCTGGGAAATTGAGCTCTAAACGCGATTTAATTCACATTAAATACTAAAAGTGGGCGTGGAAGTTGTCCGATTTCGCCCATTTTCAATACCAACCAGCCTGTTGTAATATGAAACATTCATACCGATTTCATGATCACAGCTTCATTCGTTCTCTTGTAATCGTGATTTCCACAGACAGACAGACAGACAGACAGACAGACAGACGGACGGACATGGCTAAATCGACTCAGGGGATTATTCTGAGCCAGAATATATATACTTTTCTATATCTATTGTGGCTCCTTCACTGCGTTACAAATTTAGTATCAACGTTAATATATCCTATTTCCCTTTTTTAAAGGGAATAGGATATAAAAACATTCCTTTATAAGAAACTGTAACCTCTAGCAAAATTTCCATTTTGATTAGTTCATTGGGGATAGACTTCACGCAAAGCATCTGTCGCTACACGCTACGAGGTGTTAAAAACTTCAGTAAAATATTTTAATTACTTACTTCGCACAGCAGACATAAATCGATTAAAATTTCTTAGAGTTGAGTGATTAAAAGAATTTTTATTACCTAGATACAAAAAAAATCACAATTTTTGGAAAACTAACTTCCAGAGAAGAAGAAGGTGTAGAAAGGACGAAAAGACTAGAATTAACTATTTCAAAATTGTTGGGTGGCTGTAATTATATTCGTCTCAATATTATTAATTTAGGTTACTTTGCATGTACAAATTTGGTATGTACCAAATTAGAAAACAATATTATTTTGAAGCGAATTATTAGGAGAAAATACGAGGATGAAATTTCCAAAGAAGAAAAAAGATATTCCCGTGGATCGCTATGGGCGTGTAAATGTAGGAATGTTTATCTCAATGCTTTGAGTTTTTAGAAAGTATAAACGGTTCCACCTGCCGAGACGTGTGTCAAAAGCTATGACGCCCGAAACCCAATATTTATGGTATGATTAAGACTTTTTCCCAAAATAATTTGAAATATTCTTGTGAGCCACTCCTACAGACCTTATGTCAAACAAGACTTTAATTTAGATGTATTCGATATTTAACGTACAGTTTTATGTTAAATTAATAACTCAATCAGCGGTTAGGTTATTCGCGTTCAATATCAGGAAAAAGCTAAAAAAGACCTTCAAAAATTTAGTTCTTATTTCATTACGTGACTTTATACTTTCAAGAAATTTACTTTGGCTTTGGATATTCTATCTATTATAAATCAAATACAAAAAACATTTTTTTTTAAAAAAAAATATGCGCGCGACTTTTTTTTAGTATTAGCCGTAATTACAACGTGATCTCCCAGTGTGACTTTGGATTCCATACACCATGGGAATTTTAAAACTAAATTCTAGTGTAAGCTGGTTAAAGTTATTTTTGAAACGACATTAGAAGGGAATGAAACCAGTGGAGAAAGAATTACGCCAGTGGTACGCTCATTTCTTGAGTTAACATAACATCGTCGGTGCCAATGGGTAAACTTTCCAAGTTGTATGGAAAGTTGTATGGTTGTACTGAAGCTTCGCATCTACTCTCTGAGAAAATACGTGCTCCCGAATGGACCTGATCCACCCACTGTTTGCTAGAAGTTTGCTAAAATTAAGCTATAACATTTTTCTACCAATGTAGACTCAATTATCTCCGGCCAGACTGTTTCTGTTCTTATGTTGTTTTTGTATTGAAGTTAGGCACCCTAAAATTTTAGTTCATAACCTATTAAATAAATAGTGGACTTGTGTGCATTGAACCAATTTAGCTAAACCTATTTATGATGCTCTATCTCCCATTTTGGTATTATTTGCTGACGAAGCATTGATAAAAATTATAGTTCTTGGGAAAAAAGTCCATTTCTGTAGTCGGTATTGATTGTTAAAATTCTCGTGAAATGCGTTAATCAGGTGGTACAATTTATGTAAATAAACACAGATACATGGAAAGATATCAGAGCCTCCACCACAGCCCCGGTACCATCGTTACTACTCTATAAAGACACCAATGCACCACTGACTTGAAGTGAACATTTCATCCATCGTTCACGAGTTAGGTAATAACCCTAATTAAGAACCAAACCTAAAAGCGAACTCTGCCGAACTTTTTTAAGTATTCTTTTATTGTTGTACTCATCGTTGCTGGTATTGTTGTCATTGTTTCAGGAAAGATTTCCTGAAACACTAGAACATTTGACTGCGACCATCTTAAAGTATGAGCAATTGTTGTTGTCTTTGTTGGTGCACCTTGTAGACTTATCCTATTCTTTTTGAGGCTGGAACTGTATCAAAAAAGGACCTGAATAAGAACCTCATATAACTAGAGAAAAATAGGACAAAATCGGGGAGAATACGTATCGTTATCAATTTTTAGAAAGATATTTAACAGATACATATTGCTGAATATCAGAGCGCTAATGCCGTCATTCCACACACTTAATATATCTATTAGAGATGTAAAAAGAATTTTTTTCAAAAATTATTATTTGCCGTGAAAAGTTATTAAGTGCGTGTTCAATAGCTTTGCATACAAGAATGGTAAAGCTTGCAACGGCCGAAAGCCGCCATCGTACTGGCTTCCTAGGGATCACAGTTTAGCAATACGGATAAATTAGCTCTGTTTAACATTTTTAACAGTATTAATCGTCAATTTATTTGTCTTTATTCAGGCAAATACAATTTTTAAGTTTTTCTTTAATGTTAAAATTATTTTCAATACAGTAATTCCCTCAGATCCAAAACTTACATTTTATGCGCATTTCGATTTCGCTGTTTTGGATTTTGGCTATCAGGGCCTTGTTACAAAAAAGCAATTGTTAATTATTCTGCGCAGAGGACGTTGACGCATGTTGGATATGCCATAGTGGCATTGTATAGAAATGACAGCCAAGACAATTTCAACTGACAGTGGAAGAAATAGGGCTGAAACTATACATATTGAAAAAAGGATGGTGCTGAAATTCTTAAAAGAAGAAAACAAATAAAGTACAAGGCTTTATGAAAGGAGCCAATATCATCAGGGCCATGCCCATTATCGCAATCCGTATCGTCAATGTCGATGTTTTCACCGATTTTTTCTTGTGGCTGTTTTTGGAAGAAACCAAGGAAAATTATCACGAACACTCAGCATAGCAGGTTTCTCACATCTACCTGGCCATTCAATTTGATCGTATTCTTTAACAGGAAACTTGCTTCTCGTGTGTCATACTCATTCAGTTTAAAACCATTTTGGACGACTGGCATGTGTTCCATTGTTGCCACATTGACTGTAAAAGTCATTAAATATGATTACTTTCGCGGGCATTGAGGTGCAGCGTTGCAAATGGCTGTAATTAATTTTATAAAAAGGCTCTTTTAAATACTTCAAAACATTTAGTTTTTATGAATTTTCCTTAAATTTATTTTCCTGTTCCGAAATTTGATCTAGACACAAATAAATAAAGAATTCGGTTTACGAGGCATTGCGCATATGTTTGAAATATTTGAAGTCAGATTCACTTTGTTTTTTTATATAAAATTCTTGACCACCTTGGCGAAATTCAATTCGAACGCATTTTATGTTACCCGTGAAAATGTTTCTCAAATCCGTCATAATGGTTGATAGTGTTCGACAAGTTCCCAACAAAGTCGAGGAGGCACAGCAGGATTAGATCCTATCAATGCGATTCGTCTTGCTACTCGCTGCTTTATCTTAAAAGTTATCGGGTTTAGTTGTCGGTACTGTTTTTACAACATCATCGCCGGTCTATCCCTTCCTTTCTATTCTCCTTTCGGTTCCTCATTTTCATAATCATCACCATCATCATTGTCATCATTAATTCTTCATGAATTTGTAGTAAAGTAATTCCAGGAAATGTGCAGCATGTGGTTGGAGCCACGCATTATCGCTCGCCTAAATGGGTTCGGCGCCACAGAAATCAAATAAACAGGAATATAAATTGCTTGCATTGTTGTTGGAATCCTTCTGGTTATTGCTGATATCGTTTTTCCTTCTCCACTAGTTGCAATTTAATCATTTCTTTACGGCCTGATATTTAAAATGCTGTCGAGTTGGATTGACGATGGTCAAAAGGAGGGTCAGTCAAAAAGCCATAAGCGAGATTATTTTGTGATAAACGCGATGTAGGTATCGTAGACCCTTTCGCGTAACCAAAAACAAATATTAAATCTTGAATCAGCGAAGGATATTATTACGAATAATTCCAAAAAGAATAAAATCTTAGATACTATGCTTCGCGGGAGCGTATATACACAAAATCAAACACAACGGAACATCATAAATCATAAAAATAAGTGGAGCGTCGTTTTGAGAATTGTTGAAAAACGCAATATAAAACGCATCATTTTAAAAGGTTGGGCGGGATACTTCAGAGTCAGTTGAGGTATATAGCACCCTGACTGAATATATGTTTTGAAGCTAATCGAAGCACTCTTTCCGATGAAGACCAAAAACACTTTACTAAATTAGTTGTGTTTTTACGACATTTTTTTAAAGAAATTGTTTGAAAAATCAGTTGACTTTAAAATATTTGCTCAATACTAACCACGATCTAATTAATTCTAATTCCAAAATCGAGTATTTGGGTATCATATTTGACAAAAGACAACGGTTTGTCAAAAGAATTTTATACGAGAAAAAAAAGCTGCGTTAGATTGAGGTTGCTGTAGCTTTTAGTTATGTACCGTAATGAACGAACTGACTGAGGATTTGAAAATTAATTCGCATTATAGCTAAACTCGCTTGTCGATTTTTGTGAGAATTTCGTTCTGATAGTTATCGGAAAACACGAAGTCCAAATAAAATAAAACAT
>CAWZZZ010000142.1:0-75000 GCA_963966595.1 Physocephala rufipes
CAGTCAGAATATGAAACTCTTGCAAATTAATTTGAATCACTGCCAAGCAGCACAAGAACTGCTACGGCAAACTATATACGAACTGTCAATTGATGTTGTATTATTATGCGAGCCGTATTCGATAAAACAAAATGCTGAATGGGCAACGGATATCTCCGGTAAGGCAGCTGTTTGGAAGTGTAGCTCATCTGTTATGAAGGTGCAGAGGAGAGAATTTGGCTTTGTATGTGTCGAAATCGACGGTGTTTTCTTGTACAGCTGCTATTTAAGTCCTGGCTTGGAGCTCTCTGCCTTCAATGGTGCGTTGGATGTATTGGTGGATGATGCTAGGCATAGGTATCCAGTGCTAATTGTGGGCGATTTTAATGCTTGGGCGCTTGAATGGGGCTGTCCCAGAACAAATCCACGTGGGAGATCGTTGCTGGATGCATTATCCGTCTCGGAAGTCAGTTTACTGAATACTGGAGCTGAACACACCTTTAGCAGAAATGGACATGGCTCAATTATCGATCTGGCTTTCATCAGCAATGCCCTATTTCCCGTTGCTAATTGGCGTTTAAGCAACTGCTACACTGCTAGTGATCATTGCGCCATTGAAATAGAACTTTTAAGGCCAAATCATACAATACGGCGTATAAAGAACAGTGCCATCGTCTGTTGGAAGGAAGATACTTTCGACAGAGACATTTTTATGGAGATGTTTATTTCATCTGAAATTGAGGGAAATGGAGATGCTGGGGTAAATGAACTTATCTGCAGAATTAAAGCTGCGTGCGATGCCTCAATGTCTCGTAAGGTTTTAAAAAGGCAAATGAGGCCAGCATACTGGTGGAATAATGAAATAGCGAGCTTGCGTAAAGAATGTATACATGCCAGAAGAATATGCCAGAGAACACGAAGATGCAGCAGTTATGACAGTAACAGGTTACTCTTTGCCTCAAAGCGCAGGTTGCTCAAAATTGCCATACGTAATAGCAAGAATCGCTGTTTCTTGGAATTGTGTGATGACGCTGAAAACAACCCTTGGGGACTTGCTTATAAGTTGGTTCTTAAAAAGCTGAGAAGCGTTTCACAGCCATCTTGTCCCAAATTAATGGCTGATATAGTTATGTCCTTGTTTCCGAAACATCCGCCGTTTACGAGAATCATTCTCAATAACTTCGACCGAGCAATAATACCACCAATTTCCGATGACGAAATTTTGAAAGCTGCCAAAAAAATTGGACTTCGCAAGGCTCCAGGTCCCGACGGTGTACCAAATATTGTTCTGAAAACTTTAGTAAACGAACATACATCGCTACTGCGTTCAGTGCTTAACAACTGTTTGATGGATGGTATTTTTCCCAAAGTGTGGAAGCGACAACGTTTAGTACTACTACCAAAATGCAATAGCACCTCAGGCCCGGCCTCATATCGACCACTTTGCATGTTGGATACGGTAGGGAAACTTTTTGAATTGATCCTCAAGTATAGACTGGAAGACGAAATTGGCAATAAGCTCTCTGATTGGCAATACGGATTTAGGAAGGGTCGGTCAACGGTTGACGCGCTATCGAAACTCAAAAATTTGGCTGCAGAAGCAATTGCTGGCATGCGCTGGCGTGGAGGGTCAAAAAAATACTGCCTAGTAATAACGTTGGATATAAAAAACGCGTTTAACACTGCAAGCTGGAAAATTATTCTCTCGGCTCTGAGAAGATTTGGAACACCTGCGTATCTGCACAATATCGTCTCATCCTATTTGCAAGATCGTATTCTGATTTATGATACTGATGACGGTACCAAGGAATGCGAAATAATTGGTGGTGTCCCACAAGGATCAATTCTGGGACCGTTCCTGTGGAATATTATGTATAATGAGATCTTTGACCTGCAGATGCCGGAGGGAGTTAATGCAGTCGGATTCGCTGATGATATTGCAGTGGTGGTAGTAGCGAAACACCTGGCAGAAGTGCAGCAGAAGGCGGAGATTGCAGTTGCTGTGTTGAAAAATTGGCTCAATAGTGTGGCACTGTGTCTAGCGGACCATAAAACTGAAATGGTACTAATTAGTAGCAGGAAGGCAGTCGAATCCATATATATTAGAGTTGAGAACTGCATTATTAATTCCAAACCGAGTTTGAAATATCTTGGTGTCATCATGGATCATAGAATGACCTTCAAGGATCACATGGAGTATGCGCATTGCAAGGTAGCGTCCGCCACAGTGGCTTTATCGCGGATTATGCTAAATGCACATGGTCCCCGACAACGATGCAGATTACTTTTGGCGGGAGTCATTAAGAGTATTATTATGTATGCAGCTCCCATATGGGCGGAAGTTTGGAACAGAAACAGCTATGTGCGCGGCGTGAGGTCCACCTACAGACGAGCGGCGATCCGTGTCTGTTACGCATTCCGTACCATATCAGAGAGTGCGGCGTTGGTCCTCAGTGGATTGTTTCCGTTAGACCTGCTATCGAAAGAATCTGTCTTAAGGAGAAGGGCAGTGGTAGATGAGCAGCATAGAGGTCAGCGTTTCAGGATCCGGCAGCTAATTATTGATGAGTGGCAATCTCGATGGGAGGGGGATACTTACGGAAGATGGACTGCAACATTAATACCAAGCATAAGTGATTGGTTGAACGGCAAGCATGGTGACTTAGACTTTTATATAACCCAGTTGTTAAGCGGACATGGTTGCTTTAAGTACTATCTGCATAAATTTGGCCATGAGCGTGATCCATATTGTGATTACTGCGGGCCTCCAATTATCGAGGACGCGGAGCATATATTTTTCTCGTGCCCATATTACCAGGCAAACAGAGCTATTCTCCAAGAGGAAATTGGAAGACCCGTAACACCACTGAATCTGACGAGGTTGAAGGTTATCGACGTTAAATATTGGGATGCGGTAAAGCACATGGCAGCTACAGTACTGAGAGAGCAGAGAAGGCTAGAGCAGCTAAGAAGATCGGCAGAGGGAATAAATGGGAGATTGACGGAGACAATGACTGTTACAGTAAATTGATTAACAATTAACAGAGGGGCTTCTTGAATTTCAATTTCATCCTTTCTTTTTTGAATGTGTTTTCTTTTGTTTTGACTTTGACTACTTTTTTTTTCTTTTAGTCTGTCCGTTTCAGTGCATGTTCGCAACTAAACCCTCCTCGCGATGTAATGCTTGATCGGCGGTTCCGTGAGGGTATAGGGTGGGGGGTAGTAGGGGTTTTTAGTTGGTTAAAGTCCAACACATAAGGCTTTTGATGCTTTTCCCCTGCTTGGGAAAAAACACACACAAACACACACACGTGCACATGCAAACACACACATGCTCACAGACATACATACACTGACACGCAAACACACACAAATATATATCCAAACATATCCACCCATGCATCGAAACATATACACACACGCAAAAACACATATACGTACAAACAAACACACACGAAATCACATACGCACACATACCCACATACCGATACACACTCATTCACACGCATTCATTAGAGTCTTGGGCGGCACTGCAATCGATGTGCGCTTTTATAATGAATCAACAGCGTTGGGCAGAGCGTGGGAGGCGTATGCAGGCTGGTGTATGACGCAGAAATGACGGAGATTTGGCAAACGTGCTTCAACGTGACTTTGCAGTTAGGTGCTAGTAGATAGGAAACCTAGACGTACGTTTGAGCATTAGCTCTTTTCTACCTCCCGACGGTATACTTAACGGTAGTTCCGGGGGGACCGATAGACACGGGGGAGGGGTTTTAGCGAGTTAGAGTCTCGCACTTCGGCTTTTGATGCGTTCCCCTCATATTAAAAAAAAATACCCATACACACTCCACACACATAAACATGCACACGAGTCTGATTTTTAAAGGAATAAAAAATTGCGTAGCCCAAAGCGCACGAAGTTTTGCGTAGTCGCAACAACATGATTGATGTTCATTCCAGATAGCGAATTATTCAAAAGTACTCCAAGGCTTCTTGCTTTATTAACATATCTGTGTATTGCTCTCATTGAAATGCGCTTTCTAATAATAATTAGGCATTTCTATTTCAATGGATTTAGACCTAAACCGTTTCGTGCCCAAAGTGCATGAAGTATTGCGTACGTAGTCCCAACAACATGATTGATATGGTCATTCCAGATAGCGAATTATTCAAGATTATTCCAAGGCTTTCTGCTTTATTAACATATTCGATATTGCTCTCGGTTAAATACGCTTTCTAATAATAACACGGCGTAACAGAAAATGAAAAATTTTACCCTCCAGAAACGAAAGTTCAATTTTCTATAGGAAAATATTCCGCTGATTCCGAAACCGTTTTTTTGGTATTTCGAAAACTTAGATTTATATAATTAACTGTGGCTTCCTAAATTTTAAGACTACGTTTGTTAAAATCAGCTAAGGAATGCCCATTCCATCGCAAAAAAAGTCAGAAAAAAATTAATTTTTTTCGATTTTTTGAAAAAAGTATTGAAATCATGAATCCAAATAAGTTATAAAACGTATCCCTCCAAAAATTAAAACTCTAAAGTTTCTCTAAAGTTTCTAAAGTAAAATTTTATGCGGTTTTTAAAAATGCTATTAGTTTTTTCCTCATTTTTAAGCTATCGCCATTTATCAAAAAAAAATTTTTTATCATACTGAATATAACGGATATAATGAGAATAATCAACCGCAGCTCCTTTATTTCTAATTTAACAGGAAAAATTCTAGGTATGCAATGACAGGTAATCCTTTGATAAAGATTTCAAGACTTATATTGAAAAAATCGGTTGTAAACTGTTATCTCGGGAATTGAATTTTTGTCAATTTTTTATGTTTATTTTGACTTTTATAGTTTTGCATGTTATATATAAAAAAATTAAATGCAAAAAATATTTTTAAACCTTATATGCCATATATATTATACTGACTACAAAGTGGGTACACAAAATACTGCTGTTTCTTGTTCCTGTGGGATAGTCGCGACGGAGAAAATCATTTTACTCGTCAATATTGGCCAACAAGAACCGGCTACCAAACCAACCACTATAATGTGAAAAATAAACCACTAGTGCTGCCGGATAAGGTAATTTTGCCTCCACTTCATATAAAACTTGGACTGATGAGGAACTTTGTGAAAGCCTTAAGTAAGGAGAGTGAAGCATTTAAGTATATATGCAAAATCTTTCCTAAAATATCATACGGGAAATTAAAGGAAGGCATATTCGTTGGACCACAAATACGACAATTATTGCGAGGCAAAAATTTCATGGAATTATCATCACCGAAGGAATCTGATGCGTGGACATCATTCAAGAAAATTGTTAATGGATTCTTAGGAAACTATAGGGATCAAAATTACAAACAGATTGTATGTGATATGCTGGAAAACTATCGCAAATTAGGCGCTAACATGTCTGAAGATGCATATTCTCCATTCTCACCTTGATTTCTTTCCGGAAAATTTAGGCCAAACCAGTGACGAGCACGGTGAACGATTTCATCAGGATATGATGGCAATAGAAAGGCGATATCAAGGAATTTGGGACGAGAATATGTTAGCCGATTACTGCTGGGGGCTTATTAGGGAGACAGATCCCAGTAAGTACAACAAATTTGCACAATGTCCTCATTTCCCCCATTATAAAGAGAAGAGAAATAATAATTAAAATAAAAATAAACATTATTAGTTTATTATTACAAATATTAAATATATAAAAAATATCTTAAGAAATTGGCATCTTTAAGATACTTACTTTAGATAAATTTAAAAAAAAGTATTATATGAACAATTTCATATTTTTAGTTTTTCTAAAAATAAGTGTATATTTTATTTATTTATAACACACTAAGGTCAAAAATGTTTTTAATAAAATTATTATATAAATAAAACAAAAAAATATTATCTCAATTGGAAAAAGGTTTTCAACGGAATAAAAGTCAATGTAAACATAAAAAATTGACAAAAATTCAATTCCCGAGGTAACAGTTTACAACCGATTTTTTCAAAATTAGTCTTGAAATCTTTATCAAAGGATTACCTGTCATTGCATACCTAGAATTTTTCCTGTTAAATTAGAAATAAAGGAGCTGCGGTTGATTATTCTCATTATATCCGTTATATTCAGTATGATAAAAAAATGTTTTTTTGGATAAATGGCTATAGCTTAAAAATGAGACGAGATAGGAAAACTAATAGCATTTTTGAAAACCGCATAAAATTTCACTTTAGAAACTTGAGTTTTCATTTTTGGAGGGATACGTTTTATAACTTATTTGGATTGATGATTTCAATATTTTTTCAAAAAATCGAAAAAAAATTAATTTTTTTCTGATTTCTTTTTGCGATAGAATTGGCATTCCTTAGCTGATTTTAACATACGTAGTCTTAAAATTTTTGTTAGAAAATTACCTTTTCTTCCATGGTCGGTTTTTATTAAATGAAAAATTAGGAAGCCACATTTAATTATATAAATCTATGTTTTCGAAATACCAAAAAAATCTATGTTATTTTGATATCTCTATAAAATAATCTATGTTATTTTGATATTTGATATCTATGTTATCTTGATATTTGATATCTCGAAAACTAAAGCCGCAACTAAAAAACTAACAACATTTTCGGAATCAGCGGAAAATTTTCCTATAGAAAATCACTATCTAGTTTTTGGAGGAAAATTTTGTTGCGCCGTGTAATTGGACATTTCGATTTCAATGGATTTAAATTAAACCGTTTCTTACCGCCCACTGTTTAATCCTCTCGAGGTCGCTATTGATGTCTCTAACATAAGTAACTATTTTATCATGCTTGCATATGGATCAAACCTGCATATAATCCGCCTACATGTGGATTTTAGTTAAACAATAGACAAGTCGTTAACGTACATAGAAAACAGCAAGAATCCCAGAATGGAAACCTGTGAGACTCCAAGGTTTAAAAGAAGAGTCGGGTCGGCTCCATTGCAACATGTCACCTGGATTTGTTGGCGAGATGTGATTTAATTAACATTAGATTTACCAGGTATTTAAGTATACCTATTTCTACCAAAACCAGTCAAAATATATTCTGGTAAACCTAGTGTTAATCTGACTACCGATGAGGAAAAATCAAACAAGCAGCTGAATTTAGTGTATAATGCGTCATGATCAACTGACAACACACACGTACGCAAACACATACACACACGTAAACACACATGCACACATAGACACAAATACACACATATACACACAAACACACACATATACACACGATACATGGTCACATACACACAGACACACGCTCAGGTGTAAAAAACGCCTTCAACGCTGCAAGCTGGAAAAGCATTCTGTTTATGTTGAGAAAGTACAAAACGCCTGCTTATTTTATCCTTACACTTTTGTAACCGCGTACTTATTTATGACACTGACGGGGCAGGAAGGAACATGGACTGATTGGTGGTGTTCCACCAATTGTTGGTGGGTTCGATACTGGGTCCACTCCTTTAGAACATTATATTTAATGAAGTGTTTGACCTGAGGTTGTCAGACGGTGTTAAAATTATTGGATTTGCGGACGATATGGTCATAAATGTCGTTGCTAAATACTTAAGGGACGTGCAAATCGCTGTAGAAGCAGCAATTGAAACCATTAAAATGTGGCTCGAGTCCGTGGCGCTTAGTTTAGCAGATCACAAAACAGAGGCTGTGCTGATAAGCAGCAGAAAGGTGGTTGAGATTCTAAATTCAGAGTGGCTGAATACATCGTGACGTTTAAGCCGCTCGTCAAGTACCTAAGCGCTATTTTGGACCATCGACTGACATTTAAGCAGCACTTGGAACATCTCGAGTGAAAAGCGGCAACTGCTTCAGCCTCGCTCTCCAAATGGATGCTTAATTCCCACGGTCCCAGACAACAAGGTAGGCAATTACTTTCGGCGGTAGTGAAGTAAATTCTGTTCTATGCTTCCCCAATTTGGATAAGAGCGTTCAGCAAGGATTCATATGTGCGCGGGATCAAGGCTATATATAGGCGTGTTGCAGTACGAGTATGCAGTGCATATCGCACCATATCAGAAAGCGCTGTGTTAGTTAGACCTGTTAGCGAAAGAGGTTGCCCTAAGGAGAGACTTGGTCCTTGCATATGGAACGCGTTGAGATAGATCCAGTATTGAGTTTTCAGCTCTACGGCAAATAATTATACGCGATTGGCAAGGAAGATGGTAGAACTCAGTAGACGGGATATGGACTTTCAGACTAGTCCCTGATATAGCCAATTGGTTAGCTCGGAAACATGGCGAGGTTGATTTTTATGTCACACAATTGTTAAGTGCCCATGGTTGCTTTAATATTACCCACACCGATTTGGGGATGAACAGAAACCGTATTGTGATAATTGCGGTGGAGTGTTTGTAGAAGATGCGGAGCATGTCTTCTTTCACTGCCCATACTACCTTCAATGTCGAAAAGAATTGGAGCTGATTGTAGCAACAAATATTACGCCAGAAAACATCGTAGCTCTAATGCTGCACAGAGAAAATTACTGGAATGCGGTTAGCCATACGGCGGCTTTGATCATGATGCAGCAGAGAAGATTGGAGCAACGCAGAAGAGTATTGGAAATAGCGAGCAGAGGCTAAATACCTCAGCAATATGGGGCTGACAATCGGGAAGGAAATTCGTTTTTGGGACGCAAGATAAATTACATACATGACATACGTAGATTAACCGAATGACTGTGACTACGAACGATTGAGACGATTGAGCACTATAGCTCTGTCTACCTCTGTCCTCTGTTCCGAGAGAACAAGTAGACTTGGGGGAGGGGGTTTAGTGGGTTAAATGCCCGCACTCAGCCTTTTGATGCGTCCCCCTCATTAAAAAAAACACACACGTACACATACGCACATAGGCCCATACACACACAAACACACAGAAGATGTGGTAGAGTCCGTGAATAAGTGTTTACAGCAGGAGACCATAAATAAAACAGCAATCCGATCAATGAGGAAAGCTTACGGTGGTACTCAGACGGCTACCTTAAGTGTCCCATCTTCACTAGCTAACAGTGTACTTAAATTGGGTAAAGTTCGAATTGGGTGGGTGGTTTGCCGTATTCGATTGAAAGAGGGCATTCGACGATGCTTCAAGTGCTTAGATTTTGGGCACTTAGCCAGCAAATGCACCTGTGCTAACGACTACTCAAAGCTCTGCTATCGGTGCGATGGTCAAGGCCATATAGCGAAGCAATGCAATAGTGATCCGATGTGCATCCTGTGCCAGAGAAGTGGAGCCAAGGATCCAGGACATAGTACATGAAGTTTTAAATGCCCGTTCTACCAAAACGCTGTGAAAGCGACGAAGGAGATAGGAATTGTGTAAATAATAAAACCACTTTTTTAAGTTAATTGCTTTATTATTTTATTTGCTTGTTACCTAACTGAGCACAACTGGGTGCTCGATCGAGAGGTAACTTGGTATTCCCCTTGTTGAAGAATTGTTCCTTAATTTATAGGCAAATTATGCTGACGTAGTGTTCTAACAATATGTATGCTTACTATGTAAGTGTAGTGAGCATGACTACATTCCGAAGTTCAGCAAGCATGCAAAGCCATCATATTTATGCTTGCAATCATTGTAGCTAAGCGAAATGCTTTGTGTGAAACTTGATACTTTTGTTTATGTCTTTAAATAAATGGAATGTGTTGAGTTCGTCGGAATGTAATCATGCTACACCTCCACTTTTCGTAAGAATGTTCATATACTTATTTTGTGAACATTCTTTGTGTGCTATTTACTATGGGTTATTTTCTATTATATATCTTAAGTCTATTTTTATGAACTATTTGTTCTTTATTATTTTTCTTATCAACTATGGTAACATTATTTCTTAAATTTATTTTCTTAATCGTATATGGGCCCGTATATTTTAATTCTAGCTTATGTCCTAATTCACTTTTTAGTAGAACTAAATCTCCTAGTTTGAAATTTTTATCTTCTATATCTTTATCATAAGTTATTTTTTGTTTAATCTTATGCTTATCTAGTAATACTTTAGCTCTATTTAAAGCTACTTCTAACCTAAATTTCGCCTCTTTGGCGTAGTTATCCACATTATAGAGTGGTGTAACTCTATCTATTTGGTTAAATTGGTCAAAGTTATTTGGGGTCTTGCTAAAAACTAGCTCGTATGGACAATAATTATGTACTGTCGAGGGTGTAGTATTAAAACAGTATGTGAAATATTTAAGCCAATCATCCCAATCGGTTTTATCTACTGATATATATGAACGTACATATTCATTGAAAGTTCTATGACTTCTTTCGATTGTACCTAATGTTTGGTGATGATGTGCTGTTGATGTTAGCTTTTCTATTTTTAAAATATTACAAATTTCTGAAAGCAAGGAATTTTTGTACTCTGTACCCATATCCGATATGAGCGTCCTCATTGGTCCATAGGTAAGAATAAAGTTTTCAAATATAGCTTTGGCAATTGTTTTTGCGCTTTTGTCTTTGACTGGTATTGTAATTAAATATTTAGTTAAATCGCATATTATTGTAATAGCGTATTCATTTCCATGGATTGACCTTGGAAAAGGTCCAATTGTATCTACGTACACTCTGTCAAATGTTCTGTTAGGTGTTTCTGTTATTGTCATTGGACATTTTGTATGTCTGGTAGTTTTATTTACTTGACATTTATGGCAAGTTTTTACGTACTTTGCAATGTCTTTGGACATGTTTTTCCAGTAATAGTATCTCTTAATTTTTTCTGCGGTTCTATATATTCCGCAATGTCCTCCCTCTATGGGGTCATCATGATATTTTTGTATAATATATTTAATTTTTTCAGCATCTTTATAATCGATTGTGGCAACCTCATTAAGTAACGCTACTTTAATTTCGTTTAATATTTTGTTGCCCACAGTTTTGAATTCATTAGTTGAGATAAATTCGAAAATTTTCTCATTAGGTGCCACTTGTAATTTTAATGTATTATGTTTACCGGCCACTTTTTCGAGCCTAGGGAAAAATTGTCCTAAGTCAAGATTCCCTTTAGTAAACAAATCATTTATTTGTATATATGCTACTATAGATTTTCCTCGTTTGATGTAACATCTTGTAGGAGAAATCTTTAGTTTATAATATTTTCTGACGTCAGTATTATTGATGGGTACATATATACTGGGCTCATTATTTTCATTTTCTTTCTGATGCTTTTTTACTGGATTATTTTTTCTCCCTAGTGTTTTTTCCCTATCGGCCATCGATCTAGTCGTGACTCTTAATATGGAGCATGTATTATTACTCATGTCTTTTAGGTCACTAATAGTGATACGCGACAGTGCGTCGGCAACGTGGTTATCTTTTCCCCTAAGATATTTGACCGTGAAATCGTACTCCTCTAAATCGAGTCTCATTCTAGTTAACTTGGAGCTTGGATTTTTCATTGAAAACAGATAGGATAGTGGTCTGTGGTCAGTACGCACTAGGAAGTGTTTCCCATATATGTAAGGCCTGAAGTGTTTTATTGCCCAATGTATAGCAGTTAATTCTTGTTCTATGGTTGACTTATTGCTTTCGCCTTTTGTGAAAATTTTAGAGGCGTATGCAACTGGTAAATGTTTTCCTTCATGTTCTTGGGTTAATACCGCGCCACAGGCATGTTTGCTTGCATCTGTGGTAAAATTCCTTAGAAAAGTTAGGATACTGAAGTAATGTTGGACTCATTAATGCTTTCTTTAGGTAGTTAAATGCTTTATCACAATCATTGTTCCATTCGAATAGTACTCCCTTCTTGGACAATCTGGTAAGGTGTCTGGAATATTCCGAAAAGTTTTTATGAATCTACGATAGTAGTTGCAGAAAGCAATGAATCTCTTTGCTTCGTCTGCATTTGTGGTTTTGGGTAACTTTCAATTACTGAGTATTTACTATCGTCTGGTAATATTCCTTTATCAGTGCAATTGTGTCCGAGATAGGTCACTTCTCTCATGAAAAATGAGCATTTTTCTGGATGAAGTTTAAGATTGTACTTTCGACATAATTGAAAAACACTTTTTAAATTAGAAACCATATGTTGTTCTGAGCATCCTAGTACAACCAAGTCATCCATATATAAGAAAGCTTGGTCAGGTTGTAAACCACTGAAGGCAAGAGTCATCATTCGTTGAAATGAATTTGGTGCTATTTTTAAGCCATAAGGTAGTCTGGTGAATCTGTATGATCCATTATTGGTTGAAAATGACGTGAAGTCTCTGGAATTTTGTTCCAGGCCAATTTGGTGAAATCCTGACATTAAATCCTGGCAAGAGAAGTATTTGGCTCTACCAAGTTGATCTAATATATCGTCTATTCTTGGTAATGGGAATTTATCTGCTATTAATTTTTTGTTCAATTGTCTATAATCAATTACAAGTCTCCATCTTTTGTTCTCTGAATTTGGTAGCGATTTCTTTGGTACTAATAAAATTGAACTATTGTAATCGGATTGTGAAGGTTCGACTATCTTGTCCTCTATTAATTTTTGTACTTCTTTCGCAATTTCTTCTTTGTGTGCTTGCGGTATCCGATAGTTTTTAATGTAAACCGGTTGTGTGTCTGTTACTCTCAACTTTTGTTTATAGAAATTATTGGTTGTTACAGGTTCCGACTCTAAACCGAAAACGTCGCTAAATGAAGCGCAAAGCTCAGTTAATATATTTTCAAATTGCTGTGGGAAATTTTTCTTTAAAATTTTTAGTATTTCTGTTTGTCTTTGCGTATGTTTCATAGGGTTGCTTTTAATAACATCGTAATTAGAGATGTTTTCGGTTTTTATGTTGCAATGTTTAATTGTAGTTATTTTGCTGTTAGTGTTAACACTAGAAAGACCGAGTTTTTGACATACCTATAAAGACCATAGCGGTCATTTTGACCGTTCTCTCTTTTTAGCGTGTAAAGCATACAAATGTACATTTAAATGAAAGATTGTTACAAAGTTTTTATTAATTTAACTTTCTTATGTAGTATTTAGACATTTTAAACAAATATTGGTGACCTGGCCTATGCATTTTCCGCATACAGGCTTTTGACAGGTGTTACATATTTCAAATGTTTTATTTTGTTTACAATTCAAATTAATTTGACATTGACGTCTTTTATTTTTAGGATTATTTTCCTGTCCACAAATCTCCGTTACGGTAGAGTTTGGTGTGTGGGATCTAGTATTGCGCAGGTCAAAGCGCAGATATTTCATTAGTTCTTTGAACCTGTTTTTGCTCATTGTCTCTTTGAATACTGGAGGACCCCAAACGTTTGACCATAAAATATCTAGGTCTAATTGGCTCAAGTTGTATGCTCCACGAGCATACAACAAAGAAATGAAAGCATCCAGTTCATGCAACGATGTGCACCAATTATTGTCCTCCGTTTGCCGTCTTGCCTCAGTTTCCGTACAAAGTTTTATGTGGCGGAGAATTTTGTCATTCACAAATAAACGCCAAGCAGTTAAAACCTTGTCTTTTTGAATATTTCTCTTAGCATATGCAGTCGGCCCTGGTATTTCCTTCAAAATATTTCTGCAGTTTCTGCGTCCTCTTTGTTGTGTAGAAGTGCAAGAATAATTTTTTGCACATATCCATTTAGAACCGTCACTTCCAAATACGGTATTTCCGATATCGATTTGAATCACCGAACCCGCTCTTGGTTGATTACGACATCTACGGATTGAATGGCGACCTCTCTTCGAACCAGTAGATGGAATTTGACTTTGGGATGAAGTTGACGCCACACATTCAAGATTTTCATCAGGTTCCGATTCCTCAGACGAAGAATTATCAACAGGCGGTAAA
Source organism: Physocephala rufipes (assembly GCA_963966595.1). Classification (NCBI taxonomy): domain Eukaryota; kingdom Metazoa; phylum Arthropoda; class Insecta; order Diptera; family Conopidae; genus Physocephala; species Physocephala rufipes. The sequence goes on from CAWZZZ010000142.1 coordinate 13,793, forward strand.
TATTCCACGTCGCTATCAGCTGCGAAATCTTCATCTACCTCTGACTGATCGCTTTCAATACATTGAAGTCTTGAACTTTCAGCGCGTATTTGGTCATCCGATAGAATCTTTCTTTTACTCATATTTTTTTTACACAAAAATTCGGTTATTAGACAATACACTCCTCACGCTTTGAACTCTTTGTTTGAAATAATGCATAATCACGCTAGGATTCCATTATATACATTTCGTTACTTCAAAAAGCAGAAAATCCCGTACTATAAAACCCTAATAATAAGAGCAATAAAAATCGCTTCCAACTCAGATATGTAAAGGAGCTCCTTTTTCCTTAGAAAGATAACAATTATCGAATTCTTGTGAAAAACCAAAAAAAAACATGTTTTTTTAGAAAGGTATTTATGAAATAAGCTTCCTGGTAATGAGATGCGTCATTCTCTTTTCAAATAATAAAATGCGATTCAATCATCAATGCCCTTCCTTAAATATAAAATGTAAAAATACTAGCGGTCAAATTGACCGTAATGGTCTTTTTAGGTATTTCAGGTTGAATACCCCACAAAGTAAATTATAAATACATCGCGTTTGCATTTTTTAATTTATAATAAGAAATAAATAAAAGTCACGACAGGAAAAGTAAATCGCGAAAGCCAAGCAAAAGATATAGACACTTGAAATCAGAAAACGGTCAAAATGACCGCTGCGGTCTTTCTAGTGTTAAGAATGCGGATGAACGCTTTGTCTGATTTTACAATCGTGTTTGGTATGAAGACACCTGATTCGATTTCTTGATTTGGAATTAATAGTTCTTTGTGTGAATCAATAATTTTTATTTGTCTTATTACCTCGCATCTCGGTGGCAAAATTATATCAGTACAGTTATTTGTAATAGGTATTTTTATGGAATGCGGTAAGGAAAAAGGTCTTAGAGTGAGGTAATCATTTTTCTGATTAAAATCCAATACACAGCTCTATTTCTTGATAAAGTCCATGCCGATGATTCCATCGCAAGGTACTGGGAAATTGTTTTGTACTACTTGAAAATTATGTGGTATTAAAAAATTTTTAAACTGTAGATCAAGAAATATACTACCTACGGATTTAATTTTTCCCTGTCCTATTCCGCTTAAGGTTGTGGTTTTATTTGTGTTTACTTGAGGTTGTTTACAGAATTTTGATTTTATAATTGAAATGTCGGCACCTGTGTCAACCAACAATGTAACTATGTTGCTACTATTATTTATTTGGGTATGAATATAGGAACCTAGAGTGAGATTAAGATTATATATTTTGTTATTTATTGAATTATTCTTAGGGGAAGATCTGAGTTTTCCGAATCATTATTACATGAATCGGTCGTCCTGATGTTATTTTGATTATTACGATTATTATTAAAACGCTGCCTATTTCTGTAGAGATTGTTATTATACCGATTATTATTATTGTATTGCCGGTAATTATTGTTATTGCGGGGTTTATTGTAGCTTCCCCGAGTACTTCGATTTGTTCTTTGGCGATAATATAATAGAGCATTTTGTTGACCAGTTGTTTCTGTGCAACTGTTTATGAATTTTTCAACTGCCTCATTCATGGTGTTAAATTGGCCTGCTTCCATGATGAGTTTTACTTTATCTATAGTGCAGTTTTTTGTTAATGCTTTAACAGCAGTCTGTGTGGAATATTTGCTTGCTAGTTCGCATGACAAGTCATCTGATATGTAGGCATTTTCCAATGTTTTTGCAAGATTTTCTATTTCATTGCAGTAGGCATTGGCAGTTTTGCTGTTCTGTTTAATGTTCATCATTTTTGCTGATAGAACCTCAACGGATTCACCTTTTACCCTATTTTTTAGTCTATTTATTATTTCGTCAATAGTCAATTCGTTACTTATAAGATTTCTTGCATTTCCTTTTAGTTTTGTTATTATTAAGGATACTGCAATAAGTTCGTGTGTATCTTTTATGGAATTAATTAGCTGTAGTGAGTCAATGAACGAACGTAAATTTTCAGCTTTCCCATCGAAGTCTGTAACTATTTTAGAAGCCGTATTTAAGAATTCTACTACTGTTTGAGACATTTTGACTGATTTTGTTTCTTTTTTTTGTCTTGTAAAGTTATTTGGGAGGTAATTTCTTCGTGCAAAGAATTTGGTAATGTTAAACTTATATTTTTCCGTGTGGCGATTCTTAAAACCCTATTTCTTAAATCAAGAAAAAATGAGTCTGCTGCGGCTTTGTGAGCTGCTGTAAGTCGATTGTAATTTACATTAAGAAAAACTCGAATTTTTTCGAGATTTTCGAGGAGGTTGTTAAAATGGTGTTTTATTGTATCATCCTTGGTTGGCCTATCAATATTTAAACACTTGTATGAGCGGTCAAAATCTTCTTTAATTGATTTAACTTTAATAAGTATGCTTTGCCATTCCATTTATTGTTATTATTATTTTCCTAAACTTTATCTAAATCATTGGCTCTACTAATGTATTTTTTCTTTAATTTTTTGTTATGCATAGCATATATTTGTAGTATAAACTTCAAACCTAATAACACTGTAATAATGATAATACACACCTCAATTGTTTTTAAATTAATTGGGCTTTGTTGTATTTCAACTTCATTAATAACATTGGCATTTGGGTGACTTATTTTTGATTGTGTTTTTCCCATTTTTTTTCAAAATTTTAAAAATGCGTAATTGTTTTGGTGTTAACAGTGCCATATAAAATTTTTACAGTTATTCTTAGAATTTTTAAAAGAAATTGTGTTTCTCTTTTTATATGTAAAAATTATTGCCGTTATTTCATATAAAATTCTTACTTTTACAAAATTTTCAACAAAATTAAGTTGTCAAGGGCGGTTAACGCCTACCGACCTATGAGTGCATACTTGGATGCACTTCAGAATTACAAATTAATTATTTATTTATATTTTTTTATTCTTATTTATGTGACCGTTGATGAGACGGTCCAGTGTTTCTATTCTTGTCCACATTTTTGTTGAGTCCTCCCATCTTGGCAGTGGTTGCTTGTTGACCTCCCTCAGAAGTGCGGCTTTTTCCCTTTTGAGCCGACAAAGGAATCCACCCCTTCTCTTTGGGTTTTTTTTGTCACTGGTACCGTTGTAAGGTCTTAATTTTTTGGTGCCCTTTGTCTACGCTTGTATTCCTCAAGCGTAAGTGGTTTTGGTCCTGCTGACATTCGTAGACTTGACTTGACTTTTATTATTATTTTTTTTTCTTCAAAATTGAGATGCTTTTGCTGGATGTGATTCTGTGGCTTCGCGATTACGCTGTCATCAGTGCAAATACTTTTAAATTCTTTCAGTATTTTGTTTGTAGATTTTGTTATGTGAAATATGCCATGCCATGATATGTTTGTTTCTAGGCTGGCTGCAATGGTAAATGGTATTAATCAAGTTGCTGCGCTCTTGGTTTTAGGTGCAAAATTTTATTTGCACTCTAAAACAATGGCAGACTGGCAGGATCGCCATGTAAATAATAAAACCACTTTTTTAAGTTAATTGCTTTATTATTTTATTTGCTTGTTACCTAACTGAGCACAACTGGGTGCTCGAAAGAGAGGTAACTTGGTATTCCCCTTGTTGATGAATTGTTCCTTAATTTATAGGCAAATTATGCTGACGTAGTGTTCTAACAATATGTATGCTTACTATGTAAGTGTAGTGAGCATGACTACATTCCGAAGTTCAGCAAGCATGCAGAGTCATCATATTTATGCTTGCAATCACTGTAGCTAAGCGAAATGCTTTTTGTGGAACTTGATACTTTTGTTTATGTCTTTAAATAAATGGAATGTGTTGAGTTCGTCGGAATGTAATCATGCTACAATTGCCATGGCATGAAATGCTTGCAACTTAACCTTAATCACTGCCAAGCTGCTCAAGATTTGCTAAACCAAACGGTGCTGGAACTTGGCGTCGATCTCGCGATACTTTGTGAGCCGTATATCTGTATATCTGACGTAAAGTGGGCGGTTGATATTTCATGAAAGGCATCAATCTGTAATTTCAGCTCAGGCTATCGGATGTCATTTATCAAGCTGAACCCGGGTTTGTGTGTGTAAAGGTAAATGGCCTGTATGTATACAGCTGCTATATTCCACCCAGTATGGACTTAGACGGTTTTAATTATGTGTTGGATGCTTTAATAAGTGATGCACGCCTGAGAAACCCAGTTCTCATAGCCGGTGATTTCAATGCCTGGGCAACTGAATGGGGATGCACTAGGACAAACCCGAGGGGAGATCTCTACTACATGCTATGGCATGCATGGACGTATTGCTGCTGAACGAAGGATCTGAGCATACTTTCAGTAGAAACGGAGTAGGGTCGATAATTGACCTATCCTTCATTAGTTGCGGATTATGTTCGTCGACGAATTGGATCCTAAGCGCCGCCTACACGTACAGTGATCATCGAGCGATTTTGATTGAAGTGACAAAACTACAAAGGCAGCCCAAAACCAGAAATGTTCTGAAATGGAGAACAGAAACTTTTGAAGAAGAGCTTTTTAGCGAAGAACTCAGCGCCGAAATTATAAACGGACCAGCGGAAGAGGCCGTAGCGCGGCTAATGTGCAAAATTAAGACAGCGTGTTCAGCCTCCATGTCGCGTATAAGAAATACAAACCGCGATTCTCGGAGAGCCGTGTATTGGTGGAACTCGGAAATTGCAAGGCTTCGCGCGATTTGCATAAGATCTAGACGAATTTATCTGTGGTCGAGTAGCACGGCAAACTATGATCGAGATAAGCAGACATATATAAAAATAATCGAAGGCTGCTTAAGAATGCTATCCGTGAAAGCAAGAATAGATGTTTTTTATAATTGTGCGATGAGGCGGAGGTAAACCCTTACGGCACGGCGTATAAATTAGTTTTCAAGAAACTGAAGCGTACTGAGCAACCGTATTCGCCCCAGGAGCTATATGAAATTGTTAAGTACCTTTTTCCGCATCAGCAGCGTTTCCAAAGAATTTTGTGGGCCGACTACGATCCGTCCGGTATTCCACCAATAACTGGGATCGAAGTGTTAAGAGCCGCGAATATGCTAAAACGCAATAAAGCGCCTGGGCCGGACGGGATACCCGGCATAGCAATTAGGACAGCTGTGGCGAGACGTACAGAGCTGTTCCAAGATGTGTTTAATATCTGCCTCAGAGAGGGATCCTTTCCGAGACAATGGAAGGTACAGCGGTTAGTCCTGATACCAAAGAAATCGGTACCACTGCGGCCAGCTGATTACCGCCCGCTTTGTATGTTAGATTCGGCTGGGAAAATTTTTGAGCACATCCTAAAAGATAGATTGGAGATGGCAATGGTAGGTAGACTTTCTACAATGCAATTTGTTTTTAGGAAAGGTCATTCAGCAATTCACGCGGCAAAATTAGTTAAGCATATTGCTTCTAAAGCGTTGGAAGGCACACGATGGAGAGGGGGGAGCAAGAAGTACTGCTTGGTCATTACACTAGACGTTAGAAATGCCTTCAATGTGGCAAATTGGAGGGAAATCTTGAAAGCACTTAAGCGTTACCACGTTCCCAGCTATCTGTGCAACATGGTATCTAGCTACCTCGATGAGCGATTACTTTTTTACTACACCACGGATGGTTCGAAAATATATACCTTGAGTGGGGGTGTTCCCCAGGGTTCTGTGTTAGCCCCTCCTTTATGGAACATTATGTATAATGGAGTATTTGAACTAAGTGTCCCAAACGGGGTTCAGGTAGTTGGTTTCGCAGACGACGTTTCTATCGTAGTGGTAGCAAAGGAATTAGCAGACCTCGTAGATGCTGCAAACTGTTCAGTGAGGATAATTCAGAGCTGGATGACTTCAATAGGCCTGAGTTTAGCTGTGGAAAAGACTGAAGCAGTTCTAATAAGCAGCCGAAAGGAAGTTGAGACAGTCAGGATTACGGTGGGAGAAACTATTATAACTACAAAACCGTATATTAAGTATCTAGGCATCATGTTCGACCATCGTCTGTCATTCAAAGCGCACCTGGATTATGTTCACCGGAAAGCGGCAGAAGCGACGGTAGCGCTATCAAGGATGATGATAAATGCTAGAGGACCCAAGCAACGGCGAAGGCAACTGCTGGTGGGCGTTGTTAAGTCTATAATTCTGTATGGGGCAACGGTGTGGCCAGAAGCTCTACAGATAAGTTCGTATGCGCGCAACGTAAAAGCTACTTATAGGCTTTGCGCCCTTCGGGTCTGCAGTGCTTTTCGAACAGTGTCGGAAGAGGCTGCGCTTGTAGTAAGCGGTATGCACCCTATAGATTTGCTGGCCAAACGTTGCGCTTTGAGCGACGACTTTCCCTCAAATACTCGGGCAATTGGAGCGGGCGATACAGCGCGTTCCGCGATTATGCGGGACTGGCAGTCGAGATGGGACTGTGCAACGAAGGGCAGATGGACGTACAAGCTTATTCCTGTCCTGGAGCCGTGGTTGAGCAGGAAACACGGGAAGGTCGATTTCTACCTAACGCAGTTATTGACCGGCCACGGCTGCTTCAAAGCCTATCTTCATAAGTATGGCCATGAAAACAATCCATTCTGTGAGTACTGTCGGATGGAGATTATGGAGAATGTGGAGCATATCTTCTTCCACTGTCTTCGATACTCGAATGCAAGGGCGGCGTAGCGAATGCAAACTGGCTAGCCGTAGCGCGATTTACTGCGTTAATCATGAAGGAACAGAGAAGGCTAGAGCAGAGAAGAAGATTGAATCAGTAGTTGCCACATAAGGCCATCCCCTTCGCGATGTAATGCTTATCGGCAGTTCCGCGAGGAGGTAGATCAGAAGACGAGGTGGTTTTAGTCAGTAAGAGTCTGACACTACTGATGCTCAGAGGACCTAGCATCAGTGCCCATGAGGGGTTTCCACCCGACAAAAAAAACACACAAACACACATACACACTCTCACAGAGACATTAGTATTAGAGACATTAGTATTAGATTAGAGATTGAAATTAGTATTAGAAATTCATACGACAGTAGGACGTAAACGAACTTTCGAGCTTTAGCTCCTTCTGCCTCCCGACGGTATACTTAACGGTAGTTCCGGGGGGAAACACAGTCTTGGGGGAAAGGGGTTTAGCGGGTTAAAGTCCCGCACTCAGGCTTTTGATACGTTCCTCTCATTTAAAAAAAAAACACTCTCGCATAAACACAAACTCACACACACATACACACAAAGTAACACACACAAACACACTTGAAGTTGGTGAAGTTCTTTCGCTACAATCACTAGAGCTACATCATCAGCATATCCAATAATTTTTACGCTGTTTGGTACACGTAGGCGGAGAATTGCGTCGTACATTATGTTCCATAGTAACGGCCCCAACACAGAACCTTGTGGCACACCGGCTGTGACAATATGGCGCTTTTCCCCGCAATCCGTGTCATACAGAAGAGTTCTCTGCGACAAAAAACTTCTGATTATTCTAATTAGATACTGGGGAACATGTAATCGTTCAATGGCTACGGAAATACTCTTCCAACTGGCGGAATTAAATGCATTCTTAACATCCAATGTTATTACGAGGCAATATTCCTTAGTACCGTATTTCCACCGAGTACCTTCTATCGCTTTTTTCGCAATGCCAACCACCTCACCAAGTGCGTCAAGAGTTGACCGACCTTTACGAAAGCCATACTGGTAGTCAGAAAGAGCATCTACTTCGTCGATATATATTTGAATGCGATCCCTGATAATGTACTCCAATATTTTACCGAGGGTATCCACCATGCAGAGCGGTCGATAAGATCCAGGTTCATTAAGAGGCTTCTTGGGCTTAGGAATTAATACTAACCGTTGTAACTTCCATATTTCTGGAAAAACCCCTTCTGATATGCAGCTATTAAACAGCTCCAGAAAGGGCTCTTCTTGCATACTGAACGCCATCTTAAGAATTTCATTTTGAATGCCATCCGGGCCAGGCGCTTTACTGTTTGCAAAAGATTTTAATGCAGCTGCGATTTCGTTCCTAGTAACTGCAGGTGGTATCTCGAATTCTGTGACTATAGGTCTTGCACAATCTAAGTCATGGGTAGGAAAAAGTGTTTCTACAACATTTCGCATAAATTCAGAAGAAGTGGGAATTTGAGTTTTGGTATTCTTTAACTTTGACATAACCATGCGATACGCACCTCCCCAGAAGTTGGAATCAGCGTCATTGCACAATTCTTTAAAACAATTTTGTTTGCTAATTTTAATCTTTTTCTTTAATTCATTACGCGCCGAAACGTACCTCGCTCTATATAGCTCGTAGCTTGCCGACCTTATCATACGCTGCTGCATTCTACGAGCATAGATGCATTTACTGCGAGCTTGGTTAATCTCTTCAGTCCACCAGTAAACCGGCCGGCGCGCTGGTCTATTTCCTCTTCTACACATGGAAGCATCACATGCTGCACCTAACCAGGCAACCGTATTTTGTGCTTTTTGATTTGCATTCCCTGGGCGGACCCTTTCCCTGAGCATTTCTTCAAAGACTTGTCTGTCTAATGTTTGAATTTTCCAAGCTCTGCCTACAGAAATACTTCTGTTAGTTCTTTCAAACAGGTGATGCAAATGGGTTACAATAGCCTTATGATCGCTGTTGGTATATATATCGCTGACATACCAATGAATATTTCTACTCAGTGAACAACTAGCAAACGTGATATCAATTACCGAAGTTCTGCCATTACGTTCAAATGTTGGCGTCTGGCCAGTATTTAACAACACAAGATTAAGATTCGCTGTAGCCTCAAGAAGAATTTGACCTCTTTGATTGGTACAACGACTACCCCATTCTGTTGCCCAGGCATTAAAATCGCCAGCTATAATTGCAGGATTTGTATCGCGCACTGCATTTATAATATTATCAATCACTGCCGTATACTCGCTGATTGTCAAACTTGGCGGTAGATAGCAACTAAAGACATAAACTCCACAAACCCTGGCTGCAACAAAATATTCTTTGTCAACCTCAGCTGTTTGTTGCATTCGAATATTGCCACAAAGCCAAATGGCTGCTTTCCCTTTTTTATCAGTAATCCACCCTTTCATGTTACGATATTGCTCTGATATTATTGCAACATCTATTCCATGCTCAAGTACAACTTGCTTAAGAAGCTCTTGTGCCGCTTCGCAGTGATTTAAATTTATTTGTAAAAGCTTCATTTACGCTGTGAGATGGCTGCTCTATATGATGGACAACCAATACCGCCTGTTCTATGGCTGCTATCTTTATTATTGCTTGCGCAAATAAAGCAGAAAGGTTTTGCTTTGCATTCTTTGGCCAAATGCCCTTGATCCCAACAGTTGAAACAACAATTTGTTCTATCAGATTCGTTTTTACATTCTTTTGCCATGTGTCCGTACTCGAGACATCTGAAACATCTAATTGGTGATTCTTTCTTTCTTATTCGGCAAACTGTCCAACCAATCCTTATTTTGCCAACTTCCAAAAGAGTCTTTGCATCTTTAATAGAGACGCGTACAACTGCCGCTTGAGTTTCGCCATAAGTTTTGCGCATATATTTGACGGCCAGCGAATTGGGCACTGTGCAGACAGACTTCATTGCTTCCATAACCTCGTCTTTAGAAGTAATCTCATCCAGATCTCTAACCTCGAGTAAACAGTTGTAACCCATTGATCTTACAATCGCCTGTTCACCAAGAATGTTTTGCATCTCCTGTTTAAGGCTCTGAGCGCCAGGTTCAGCTGATTTTTTTAATTGAAAGAGCATTTCGCCTTTTTGGGTTTTTCGAATTCTTACAACATTTTCTCCCAGCTTTGATAAACTAGAATCGTTTTTGACCTTTCTAAGAATATCACTATATGAAAGGCTACCTGCCTTTTCCACAACTATTACTTCGGATTTAGCTATTACGGAAATAGGTTTCTTACCTGTCTTTCGTGAAACTAACTTCCATTCATTGGCATTGGCGTTACCAGCGGTTTCTACATCACGTTCTTTTACCACGTTTTTACACATTTCTTTTTGATCTTCAGAGATATTCTGATCAAAAAATTTTTTTTTCGCTTTCGATTGCGCAGTCTTAATTTCTTCACGTCCGCGTTTAAAAACTTCACCCTTGGGTTGTTTAATGAACGGAGATGTCTGCGACGACCGATCGATAACGCTTCTATATGCCCTATCCGCACTCGACGTTTTTTCACATACGCATTTTTTAGCAGAGCCTACGCATATCTCATCGTATAGCTTAACTATATTATCCACTAACTGCCTCATAGGCTGATGTATGGATCGACGAAGATTCCCTGAGGATGGAGTCGTTTCGTTAATCATAGCATGTTACTCGCGGATTTTTTCACCAATAAGATCAAATGATACTTTGAACGGTGCATTACGATCTTCTAATAAGCCCGGTGGGGAAGAGCTTGCACGCGTATTCAATCGATGTTCGATTGGTTTGATTGGCGAACGACCAATCCGCAAGCTTCTCTTAAATGGATCCGCCATTTTTTCTAAACCATCAGCTCGATCTGCTCTAGCTTGGGTTGGTGTAGTAGTCCGTTTCGGCACTGTCTCTTTTGCACCAATCATCACTAACCTTAGCCCGGGCAACAACCCGCGCAAGCTATGCCCAAAACTATGCCCTAATAAAGAGTTATAGTTTTTGGTAATGCAGTAGGCTGAAGTAGATTTGATGATGAGGGACAAATAATAATATTAATAATCTTCAATTAGTACTTTCAATAGCACACACTATATTTTCACAGCAAGTATCAAACACTAGTGTATCTTTCACACTTCGCAGGAGGCGAATTAGTATGATAAATTATTATTCCAAAAATGCTTTTCTATACACGCCTAAGCACTTTCACGATAATAATTTGGTTATAAGTCCGGTGTCCCAGGTAGTAAGCGCAAGACTTTTGCTACACTTTCGCACGCACTTTAAAGTTAACACGGTCCAAAAGAACGCTTCGATTCACAAGAAAATCACTAATTTTCGAAGAGCCGGTCTAAACACGCCCGGTCCGAACACAAATCCGCAAATCCTCCAATACTCCACAGTTAAGGATATCAAATGTTGGTTAAGTTGCAATTCCTTGCAGTTAGCGAGCCATAAAACTGAAGCTGTGCTTATAACGAGTAGGAAAAAAATGGAGTTCATAACTTTGAACATTGACGGTCACATAACTCATACGAGGCCTGCGATCAGTTATCTCGGTGTGATGTTAGATTCGCGATTGTCTTTTGCTGCGCATATCGAAATGGTTTGTGAGAAGGCAATGAACATCTATGCAGCGCTCGCCCGCATCATGGCAAACACCTATGGACCAAACCAAGCGGGGAGAAAGTTGCTTTTTAAAGTTGTGCAGTCCGTGATTATGTATGCGGTACCAATATGGGCAGAGTCATTGGTAACACAAAAGCAGATAAGAAGTCTAAATCGCATTTTCCGACTATGTGCGCTAAGAGTCTGCTGTGGCTTTCGCACCATTTCCCATGAAGCAGTAGGCGTTCTGGCAGGTATACCACCACCGGATATACTAGCCGATGAACTTTCCAGGCGTTATCGTAAGAAGAGGGAAACTGGTAGGTTATCAAGTCAGGACACTCAGGAACTAAAGAATATAACCTATGAGAGGTGGCAACGAAGATGGGACAGCTCTGACAAAGGCAGGTGGACGCACAGACTAATACCTAACGTCAAGGTGTGGGCTGAGAGACAACATGGTGAAGTAGACTTTTATATGACACAGATTCTTAGTGGTCATGGGTGTTTTCGCCATTACTTAAATAAATATGGCCATGATACGCAAGCGCATTGTAGTCAGTGCAACAGTTTGAGTGAAGATGCACATCATGTGTTTTTTGAGTGTGATTCTCATGCGAAAGCTAGAGCGGAAGCTGAAACGTTGGTCCACCAACTAATAACGCCAGAAAATTTGGTGCAGATAATGCTGAGATCCACACAAGAGTGGAATGTTATGAAAAGAATGTGTGCGGTGATTATGCAGCAGCAACGCAGTTGGGAACGGGCGCGTAACAGCCAGATGGCTCATGTGCAAGCTAACAGGTACAGACTGACATACCCAATAACTGACGCTTGAGCTATAATGCTCTGACGGCCTCCCGACGTAATACTTAGCGGTGTCTCCGGGAGGGGTAACCGTATGGACGTGAGGGGACTTTTAGCTGGTTAAAGTCCAGCACTGACCTGAGGCTTTTGATGCTTTTACCCCTCGTAAAAAAAAACACAAACACACTCGCGCGCACACATACACACATACATACGCGCACAATTTTTCTCTCTTTCACATACAAACAAACACACGCACATACACATACATACATACACATATACACAATCAAACACACAAACACGCACACTCGCATGAACTAGCACATACACACATACATACACAATTACACACACAAGAACACAAAAACGCACATACATCTACACACACGCATGCACCCACACATACACACAAACACACACAAATACACACCCATACATACATACATACAAGGACTATCTGTGGTTAATTGATGTGCGATAGATCGGCGGCGCGTGGTTACATATCTCGCAAGTGCTATCAGGGACACATAAGTGCATTCTTTTATTTTATTTTGTTTTCTTAAGTGAGGTGTTAGCTATTCTTGGCAGATTTTCGGCCTTTGTCTATTTGAAAGTTGCGTAGTTTAATAGCAGCATTTAAAAGACCGCGCAATTTTAGTTAGAGTGAAACGTTTTTTATACACTGCTTTTGTTGACACCTAGTGTGGTCGCCTTACTTGACTCAAATAAAAAAGTGATACCAATCCGGGTTAGTAGAGTGACTACGTGTACTAAACGCGCGAAGGTTCAGGTCGGTGCTAACTAGATGGACACTCTAGATGAAATAGTAGTATCATCGGAGAGGAGTGCGGATATAGTGACAGCGAGCACTGAAAATGACGGGCAAAACGGCCAATCAGGTACGTTCAATCCATTTAGTAAAAGTACTCGCACAGCGCGTTCGCCTTTGAAAATGTCAGTAGTTATGGCAACACCCACGCGATCTCGCTCTTCTCCCCCATGCTTAAATGTGCAACAAATCAGTACTTCACAACACAATACTGTATTTGAGAGGATGGGTAGGAAGATTGGTGAGCTGGTAGAAATGATTGGCGGTGGTCGACGCTAGATACATCAGCCAATGAGAGATTTGATTGAGGGCATAGCTAGGCTATATGATCACTTTGGGCAGGAGCTAAAATATGGGCAAGTGCCTGATGTAAGGCAAACAAGGGCGCCAGCTCAAACATATAAAGCGAAAGTGAAAGGTACGCAAACTTCTCCATTACTGAAGAAAAATGTAAATTCACGTACAAAGAGGGTTAGAGACGATGTAACTCAAAGGCAATCGGTAGCAAAGAAATGCAAGCTGCCCACAAACGTGAATATTCTCGATGTCGCAAATGCGCGTAATGCCAGGCATAATGATGAAAATGCTGGACATATATCAGGCGAAGACCAGGTATCCGAATTTATGCGGTTCGCGAGTAATAGTACGTCAACTGGCGCGAATATGGGTTTGATCGGTAATGACGTCGCACGTGAAAAACAATTGCAACAACCTGAATGGACATTAGTTAATAGACATCGCGAGAGAAATAGACGAACAACGCGATCTGATGCCATTGTGCTATCGAAGACAGGGAATGTGAGCTATGCAGACATGCTTAAAAGTATTAAGGGTAAACCAGAGCTAAAAGTAGTTGGAGAAAACGTCGATAAAATAAGACGCACTGCTAAGGGCGAGTTAATCCTGCAGCTAAAAAAGAGCTCAGCAGACCAAACGGTTGCCTTCAAGCAAGAATTGGAAAAGGTCCTAAGGGAGGTTGCGTTGGTTAAGGCGCTTTCTCAGCAAACAATAATCGAGTGTCGTGATCTTGATGAGGTTACAACAATAGAGGATGTATGCTCCGCCATAGCAAATAATTTTGGTTCCATTACCTCTGTAAAGCCAGACGCGGTAAAGCTTGTTAATAACAAACGCCTCGGAGTGCAAACAGCTTTGATATCGCTACCGACCAAGGATGCAAAAGCATTATTATCAGCTGGTACTTTGAAAGTAGGCTGGGTTAGATGTAGACTTCGTGAGCGAATACAACCCACAAGATGTTTTCGATGTTTTGAATTTGGACATGTGGCAAAATTTTGTAAAAATCCGAATGACAGATCAGATTTGTGCTTAAATTGTGGCAATAAGGGTCACAAAGCAAAACAATGTGAAATTCTGGCCAAATGCATGATTTGCCCGGTTGGAAATAATTCCCGCCGCACAGGAGCCTACAACTGCCCTGTATACAAGTAGGCGTTAGAGAAATTGAAAGGCCGCAATGCTTAAATTTATACAATTAAACCTTAACCACTGCGAGGCAGCGCAGGACTTGCTGACCAAGACGGTGGTCGAAGGAAATATTAGTGTTGCAGTGATAAGTGAGCATTATAAAATACCTAGCAGTGATCCTGGCTGGGTGACTGATAAGGCTGGAAAAGCAGCAATATGAGCATGTGGCTGTGTACCGCTTGAAAGGAAAAATAGCCGTCAGCATGATGGCTTTGTGTACGCTATGATTTCTGGCGTGCATGTATTTAGTTGTTACGCACCTCCAGGTGAAAGTATTGATTGGTTTGAAGACATGATCAACAGCCTTGTAGTGGAGGCTAGAGGAAAAACTCCGCTAATAATAGCTGGAGATTTTAATGCTTGGGCCGTCGAATGGGGAAACCAAAGAACAACTGCCCGCGGTAAAACATTGCTAGAGGCCATGACGGGCTTGGAACTCAGCCTGCTGAATCAGGGCGTGGTGCCAACTTTTCACAATGGAAGAGCCAGCTCCTTTATAGATGTGAGTTTTGCGAGTCGGGGGCTAGCTAGAAACATAACCTGGAGGGTTGCTGAAAATATACTAACGCTTAGCGACCACATGGCAATCAGATTTGATATCTGCACTAGCCGTAGGAGCCAAAAAGTCACCCCAGATAAGGTGCAACGAATGGGATGGAAATTTGAAAAAATTGACACCGAAATGCTGAACTACATGCTCAACAGCATGAGCGTCATTGGCGAACAAGCAGAAGAAGTGGCGGAGAATGTGATGCAGGCTCTCAGGTTCGTAAGCGATTCAGCTATGCCGAGACGAGGAAAAGGAAATGGAAGACCGCCGGTCTACTGGTGGACTGAAGAAATAGGATGCATGCGTGCTGAATGTTTAAGATTACGACGACGACAACAGCGTTCGAGAAACTCTGCGCTTTACCTCCACTTTCTAAGGGAATATAAGGATAAACGAAAAGAACTTCGGAAAGCCATTGCAAAAAGCAAATTCGAATCATTCAGACTGTTAAGAGACGACATACAGAATAATCCTTGGGGTTCTGCATACAAAATTGTTATGAGAAGATTTAGCAAAAGCGCGGCTTCTACACCTGCTTGCCTTGAAACAATGAGAAAAGTTGTAATCGGCTTATTTCCGCAACAGGAAACATTGAATTTAAACCTTCTAAGAGAGCCAGAACAAATAGGGATGAACATTCCAGCTGTTACCACCAGAGAGGTGTCAGAGGCAATTGGTGGTATGAAATCTCACAAATCACCAGGACTAGATGGTATCCCGAACGCTGTGCTAAAGATAGCTTTCACACAAAATCCGCTGGTATTTGTGGAAATGTATGACCGGTGTATTAAAGAAGGCATATTTCCAAAAATGTGGAAGCGGCAAAGACTTGTGCTGCTACCTAAGGGAGATAAGCCCCCAGATGAACCGTCATCCTACCGGCCGTTGTGCATGATCGACACGGCTGGAAAAATTCTGGAGCGCATTATATGCAAGCGATTGGATCCGTATATGGAGAGTTTACACGGACTTTCGCCATACCAGTTTGGCTTCAGGAAGAAGTGCAGCACTATTAAAGCGATTGAAGCAGTGTGTACTATAGCGCGCAGGGCTCTGTCTGGTACCAGGTGGAAAGGGGGTGCTAAGCAATATTGCGCCGTCATAACGCTGAACATTAAAAATGCGTTCAACTCAGCTAATTGGAATGAGATAATTAACGCGCTGAGTAATATGAATGTTGCACCATATCTTCTGAAAATTATAGCAAGCTATTTCAAGGACCGAGTACTCTTATATGATACCGAAGAAGGGCCCAAAAAATATAAAATAACAGGTGGCGTGCCACAGGGCTCTGTCCTGGGACCAATGCTGTGGAACGCAATGTACAATGGTATCTTCATGGTGAGGAAACCGGATGGAACAGAAATTGTTGGTTATGCAGATGATATAGCGATTGTCGTTGTCGCGAAAACCCTGCAGGACGTGGCGACGAACTGCAACATTACTATAAAAAGAGTAAAAGAATGGCTTCATTCAGTTAAATTAGAGCTTGCTGAGCATAAAACCGAAGCAGTGCTAATGAGCAGCAGAAAGCGGGTTGAAAGTTTGGAAGTACGCGTTGGCGGCGTAAATATATCCTCAATGCCCACGTTAAAATACTTAGGTGTCATGCTAGACCACAGGCTGTGTTTCAAGGCTCATCTAAATTACGTGAGCGAAAAGGCTGCGAAAAGTGTGATGCTGCTCTCGCGTTTAATGCCCAACATCGGAGGCCCACGTCAGTCAGTGAGAAAGTTACTGGCGGACGTATCCAACTCTGTAATGATGTATGCTGCTCCTGCATGGGCTGCAGCCACTTGCAGAAGTTCGTATATGCGTGGTATGCAGGCTGTATATAGACTAGCCTCTCTGAGAGTAATATATGCTTTTAGAACAGTGTCTGATGATGCAGCTAATGTAATCGCTGGGCGTATGCCAGTTGATATCTTGGCAAACCTGATTTCGGCGACGCAGGTCGAAATTAATGAGATTTCCAGAATAGATATGAAGAGAAATAGCCTCAGGATATGGCAGCAGCGCTGGGATTCGTCAACGAAAGGAAGGTGGACACACCGTTTGATTCCTAACATCGAGGCGTGGATAGAAAGAGGGCATGGAGAAGTGAACTATCATATGACTCAACTCCTGACGGGCCATGGTTTCTTTAGAGAGTATCTACATAGGTTTAAGCATGTAGATACCCCTTTTTGCAGATATTGCGCTGGGAAGTATGAGAATCCTGAGCATGTGCTGATGGAGTGTGTTCACTACTCCAGCTTTAAAAGGCTCCTACAAAGGCAACTAAGGGTATCCTTGACACCTGAGGCCTTAATCAGTGAAATGGTAGCTTCGAAGGAAGTATGGGAAAGTTGCAGTGCCATTATCTGTTCCATGATGATGCGACTCCGAGAGAATGAACGACGCGAAAGCCAATGCTGAAGATAATGCGATACATTTATTCTTAGAATAAAATATCCTCCCCTGCGAAGGAATGCCTGATCGGCGGTGCCGCAGGGGTAACGAGGACTGAGACATAGGGGGAGGTGGGTTTAGTACGTAGGCGCATCGTCTCGTGAGTCTGAGGGCGAGTGGCTACCACGGAGGGTAGCTCAACGAGCGGTGTGAATCGTGCATGCTAGTTAGTACGGGCTAGCTAGTATCTTTAGAAGATTCGCATCGTCCTGCGCATCGAAACAAAAAAAAGCACACCCATACATACACACAAACACACACAATACACACGAACACATATACACCCTCCGGCACACACACGCACACAAAGAAACACACGCACACTTACGCACACACAAACATCCAGAAAGAAACCTCACGCACACACACGTACCCACGCACACAGATATACACATATATACACGCATACATAGACACATACATAGATAGGAAACGAGTGTGTCGGTCAGTGAGACGGACGTGTTTTAATCAGATTCTGAAAAAAAAATTTCAGATTGATCGTGATCGCGGTTCAGTTGAATTGTACAAAGTGATAAATAAGTGCGAAAGTGAAGCGATAAATATATTTGCGCCAGCTAGCTTGGTCACTGTCGGTGTTTTAAAAATTAGAATTTCGGCGAAACTTTATTCCGTTGTGCTTTTGATTCTTAAAGAAGCGATTTCCAAATCAGCTGATCAACTGACTAAGGATAAGTCGGAGAGTTGGATCACAGGGTGACTCAGAATGCGGAAAATCCGTTTAAAAAAAGCAGATTGGTGGAGCGGTCGCCACCAAATACGAGCAAGGATATAGTTGCCTACATGCTCGGTACATCAAAGCATGCGGAAAGGGAGGCAAGGTCTAGGTCTTCTCCTCCAGCTTTACCAGGCTCAAATCAACATCTACATCAGCAAGGTCCATCGGTATCCGATGGAAATGAAGTTCGAGTTATCGAATGAGTTATCTTATCGCTGGCGCAGTTTCAGCGAACGTTCCAATTACTCCATTAGGGGATAAGGGCGAGTTTGTCGAAATTTGTCGGAAAATAGATGAGCATGTACTCATGATGGGAAGCGGAAATCGAAATATTAATCAGCTTATGAGAGATCTTGTGGCAGAAATTGCTATTTTGCAGAGAAAGGCCGCATATAGATTGCGTTTTAATGATACGACAAAAACGCAAGTTTCTTCGTCTACGCAAACGTAGACTAACTAACAATAACTAACACTAAGCTAACACTGTTCTTAAATTGGGTAAAGTTCGAATTGGGTAGGTGGTTTGTCCCATTCGATTGAAAGAGGACATACGACGATGCTTCAAGTGCTTAGATGTTGAGTACGTAGGCAGCAAATGCAACTGTGCTAACGACTGCTCAAGGCTCTGCTATCGGTGCGATGGTCAAGGCCATATAGCGAAGCAATGCAATAGTGATCCGATGTGCATCCTGTGCCAGAGAAGTGGAGCCAAGGATCCAGGACATAGTACATGAAGTTTTAAATGCCCGTTCTACCAAAACGCTGTGAAAGCGACGAAGGAGATAGGAATTGTCATGGCATGAAATGCTTGCAATTTAATCTCAATCACTGCCAAGCTGCTCAGGATTTGCTAAACCAAACGGTGCCGGAACTTGGCGTAGATCTCGCGACACTCTGTGAGCCGTATATGTGTGTATTTGACGTAAAGTGGGCGGTTGATATTTCAAGAAAGACAACAATCTGTAATTAGCTCAGGCTATCGGATGTCAATTATCAGGGCTAAAACCGGATTTGTGTGTGCAAAGGTATATGACCTGTATGTATACAGCTGCTATATTCCACCCAGTATGGACTTAGACGGTTTTAATTATGTGTTGGATGCTTTAATAAGTGATGCACGTCAGAGAAACCCAGTTCTCATAGCCGGTGATTTCAATGCCTGGGAAACTGAATGGGGATGCACTAGGACAAACCCGAGGGGGAGATCTCTACTACATGCTATGGCATGCATGGACGTATTGCTGCTGAACGAAGGATCTGAGCATACTTTCAGTAGAAACGGAGTAGGGTCGATAATTGACCTATCCTTCATTAGTTGCGGATTATGTTCGTCGACGAATTGGATCCTAAGCGCCGCCTACACGTACAGTGATCATCGAGCGATCTTGATTGAAGTGACAAAACTACAAAGGCAGCCCAAAACCAGAAATGCTCTGAAATGGAGAACAGAAACTTTTGAAGAAGAGCTTTTTAGCGAAGAACTCAGCGCCGAAATTATAAACGGACCAGCGGAAGAGGCCGTAGCGCGGCTAATGTGCAAAATTAAGACAGCGTGTTCAGCGTCCATGTCGCGTATAAGGAATACAAACAGCGATTTTCGGAAAGCTGTGTATTGGTGGAACCCGGAAATTGCAAGGCTGCGCGCGATTTGTATACGATCTAGACGAATTTATCTGAGGTCGAGTAGCAGGGCAAACTATAATCGAGATAAGCAGACGAATAAAAATAATCGAAGGCTGGTTAAGAATGCTATCCGTGAAAGCAAGAAGAGATGCTTTTTGGAATTTTGCGATGAGGCGGAGGTAAACCCTGCGGCACGGAGTATAAATTAGTTTTCAAGAAACTGAAGCCTACTGAGCAACCGTATTCGCCCCAGGAGCTAAATGCTGTTGTAAAACACCTTTTTCCGCATCAGCAGCATTGTCAAAGAATTTTGTGGGCCGACTACGATTCTTTCGGTATTCCACGAATAACTGGGATCGATGTGTTAGGAACCGCGAATATGCTAAAACGTTATAAAGCTCCTTGGCCGGACGGTGTACCCAGAAAAGCAATTAAGACAGCTGCGGCGAAACGTACAGAGCTTTTCAAGATCTGTTTAATATCTGCCTCAGAGAGAGATCCTTTCCGAGACAATGGAAGGTACAGTGGTTAGTCCTGCTACCCAAGAAATCGGTACCACTGCGGCCAGCTGATTACCACCAACTTTGTCTGTTAGATTCGGCTGGGAAAATTTTCGAGCACATCTTCAAAGATAGATTGCAGATGGCAATGATGGGCAATTCAGCAATTCACGCGGTAAAATTAGTTAAGCACATCGCTTCTAAAGCGTTGGATGGCACACGATGGAGACGGGGTAGCAAGAAGTGTTGCTTGGTCCTCACGCTAGACGTTAAAAATGCTTTCAATACGGCAAACTGGAGGAAAATCTTGAAAGCGCTTAAGCGTTACCACGTTCCCAACTATCGGTGCAACATTGTATCTAGCTATCTCGATGAGCGAATAATTTTTTACTACACCACTTATGGTTCCTGTACAATTGCACAACAAAGCAGTGTCAGAACAAAAAACATAATAACAATTATGACCGTCACAAAGCGGTCAGATATCATATTCATGTCCCACTGCCGAAAATCGGTCCCGATGGCAAGCGTTTACCAAATATCATTTCCGCGTTTAAAAAGTGCTAACGTGATGTTCTGATACAAATTAACGGAATGCAAACTGGCGCACTTTCGAGCGCAATTTCCTGCTGCTCATATTACTTTAAGATTAATTAGTTTATTGCTTTTTATTTATTATTGATTAATTTGTAATATTTTTACTATAAATATTGATATTTTGTTGAATAATAGAGAGTTACTTTGTGACCATCAAACATTCGTGTCCTTATTATTAGTGGCTGTATTACGGTTTAAGTGCCTAATACAACACATTAATCAAAAGAGAATAGATTGCACTTAAAGTGCTGTAATACTATTCAAGGTACGATAACAGGACATTAGGTTGCAGCTATAGTGCTGCAATCCTATTTCAGTACAGTGATCACAACAAAAGGTAGCAATTAAGGTGCTGCAACTCTTGAAAAGCACAGTGAACACAACAGCCCTCAAATCATTAAGGAATACGCGGAAAACGCTACGTGTACATTTTGGTGACCCCGACGTGATTCAATTCAAGTGTTGGGTCACAGTAATCAACCATGGCAAATCTACAAATGGCAAAAGGATCCATCATCAAAAAAAAACATCAATGGCTTGATAAGTTGAAGAGCTTTCTTTCAGCCTTCCATGAAGAAGGTTCTACTTTGCGGGCTCATTGCGCTGATCCGATGGAACATCGTTATTTTCGGAGGACTAATATGGCCAGATGGGTGATTTGGCCAAGAAATACATGAAAGAGTTTGAAGATAACCTAAACATGCTAGAAGCGTCAGAGACAAAAGATGCTAATCAAGAAACTCAGCAGTTAAGACAACCCTCATTGCAGCCCGAGCGGCAAAAAGCACCAGGGAAAAAAGAGGAAATTCAGAAGCCTCAAATTCCATTGAGACAGGAACAACAAACAGCCACTGAAAATATGTGTGGGTTAATAAGAAAACAAAATGCGTTAAAGCAGTCGCTTCATCGTCAACTTCAGACAGATGACAGTTGCACTCAATTACAATATTGGGGAGTTAAGCGTCAATGTGTTTCCAGGCTGTAGGAACAAATTGAACAACTTCATCATCAGATTTTTGAGGCTTTCCAAGATCCAATGGATGTGGTTTACGAACTCGAAAATTATGTCGAGTTAGAAGGTAATACACAGAACAAGCTGGTAACAACAGCGCGGTTAGCAAAGCAGTAACCCAACGTCTCATATAATGAAACAAATCTATCCCAAATATCAATCCCGAAGTTTGATGGAAACTATCTTCGTTGGCATCAGTTTATGGGTTTGTTCAATGAGGTGGTCGATAAAAAATCTTTGCCAAGTGTGCAGAAATTTTGTTATTTAAAAGGCTTGACTGGCGAAGCTGAACGGATTATCAGTCATCTGTCAATGACTGAATCCAATTATCAAACAGCACGGAGCATCTTGAAAGAAAGATTCGACAACGAACGCATTCTTGTTGAATCCATTATCAGAAAATTAGTTGAGCAGCCGCACATAGGTTCACCTTCAGCAAGTACCATCAAGCAATTACATGACGTGACAGAAGAATCTCTACTCTCATTGAAAAATATCCAGATAGACACAGCATCGTGGGATCCGTTACTGATCCATATTCTTTTAAAGAAACTTGATGAACAAAGTTAAATGCTGTTCGAGCGATCATTGGTGAATCCAATGCTTGTTCCGTCTATTAAGTCACTTCTTGACCTCCTTGAAAGTCGGTTCCGATATTACGAAGCAATGAGTCGTAATAATATCTCAAAACAAGGCAATTCATCAAAAGCCAACTCCTTAGTGGCAACGAAGCCTAAGGAATCACGAAATGTTGCAGCATTGACTTGTAAATGCTGCAGTTTGGGATCACATTCAATGTTTACTTGCAAAAGATTTTTGCAAGTGCCAATTCTAGAACGATTAAAGTTCGTACGCAACAACAAACTTTGTTTAAACTGTTTGAAAGTCGGGCACATGGCAGGGCAGTGCGTATCTAGAAGTTGTGTTAAATGTAACAAGAGACACAACACTTTACTTCATACAGAAGATGAAATTAAGGAAAAAATCAATAGCTGACGTTGCTGTGAAATCAGAAAATGACTCAACAACAATGACAATTGCAGCTGCCAGAACTAATAGCTTGCGCCCATATGTTCTTCTTAGCACTGCTGTTGCACGGCAAACGCAAAAACGTACGTAGCACGGCTAATGTGCAAAATTAAGACAGCGTGTTCAGCGTCCATGTCGCGTATAAGGAATACGAACCGCGATTTTCGGAAAGCTGTGTATTGGTGAAACCCGGAAATTGCAAGGCTGCGCGCGATTTGTATACGATCTAGACGAATTTATCTGAGGTCGAGTAGCAGGGCAAACTATAATCGATATAAGCAGACAAATAAAAATAATCGAAGGCTGGTTAAGAATGCTATCCGTGAAAGCAAGAAGAGATTCTTTTTGGAATTTTGCGATGAGGCGGAGGTAAACCCTGCGGCACGGAGTATAAATTAGTTTTCAAGAAACTGAAGCCTACTGAGCAACCGTATTCACCCCAGGAGCTAGATGCTGTTGCAAAACACCTTTTTCCGCATCAGCAGCGTTTTCAAAGAATTTTGTGGGCCGACTACGATTCTTTCGGTATTCCACGAATAACTGGGATCGATGTGTTAGGAACCGCGAATATGCTAAAACATAATAAAGCGCCTGGGCCGGACGGTGTACCCAGCATAGCAATTAAGACAGCTGCGGCGAGACGTTGCAGTTAAGGTGCTGCAACTCTTGAAAAGCACAGTGAACACAACAGCCCTCAGATCATTAAGGAATACGCGGAAAACGCTGCGTGTACATTTTGGTGACCCCGACGTGATTCAATTCAAGTGTTGGATCACAGTAATCAACCATGGCAAATCTACAGGAGATACGTCGACGCCAACAGAATATTGGCGGAGAAATTGAAAGGATCATCACGAATTATAAAAAGGATCCATCATCAAGAAAAACATCAACGGCTTATTATCAACTTAAGCTTGATAAGTTGAAGAGCTTTCTTTCAGCCTTCGATGAAGAAGATTCTACTTTGCGGGCTAATTGCGCTGATCCGATGGAACATCGTTACTTTTCGGAGGACTACTATGGCCAGATAGCTGATTTGGCCAAGAAATACATGAAAGAGTTTGAAGATAACCTAAACGTGCTAGAAGCGTCAGAGACAAAAGATGCTAACCAAGAAACTCAGCAGTTAAGACAACCCTCATTGCAGCCCGAGCGGCAAGAAGCACCAGGGAAAAAAGAGGAAATTCAGAAGCCTCAAATTCCATTGAGACAGGAACAACAAACAGCCACTGAAAATATGTGTGGGCTAATAAGAAAACAAAATGCGTTAAAGCAGTCGCTTCATTGTCAACTTCAGACAGATGACAGTTGCACTCAATTACAATATTAGGAAGTTAAGCGTCAATGTGTTTCCAGGCTGTAGGAACAAATTTAACTTCATCATCAGATTTTTGAGGCTTTCCAAGATCCAATGGATTTGGGTTACGAACTCGAAATTTATGTTGAGTTAGAAGGTAATACGCAGAACAAGCTGGTAACAACAGCGCGGTTAACAAAGCAGTAACCCAACGTCTCATATAATGAAACAAATCTACCCCAAATATCAATCCCGAAGTTTGATGGAAACTATCTTCGTTGGCATCAGTTTATGGGTTTGTTCAATGAGGTGGTCGATAAGAAAACTTTGCCAAGTGTGCAGAAATTTTGGTATTTAAAAGGCTTGACTGGCGAAGCTGAACGGATTATCAGTCATCTGTCAATGACTGAATCCAATTATCAAACAGCATGGAGCATCTTGAAAGAAAGATTCGACAACGAACGCATTCTTGTTGAATCCATTATCAGAAAATTAGTTGAGCAGCCGCACATAGATTCACCTTCAGCAAGTGCCATCAAGCAATTACATGACGTGACAAAAGAATCTCTACTCTCATTGAAAAATATCCAGATAGACACAGCATCGTGGGATCCGTTACTGATCCATATTCTTTTGAAGAAACTTGATAAACAAAGTTTAATGCTGTTCGAGCAATCATTGGTGAATCCAAGACTTGTTCCGTCTATGAAGTCACTTCTTGACTTCCTTGAGAGTCGATTCCGCTACTACGAAGCAATGAGTCGTAATAATGTCTCAAAACAAGGCAATTCATCAAAAGCCAACTCCTTAGTGGCAACGAAGCCTAAGGCATCACGAAATGTTGCAGCATTGACTTGTAAATGCTGTAGTTTGGGATCACATTCAATGTTTACTTGCAAAAGATTTTTGCAAGTGCCAATTCTAGAACGATTAAAGTTCGTACGCAACAACAAACTTTGTTTAAACTGTTTGAAAGTCGGGCACATGGCAGGGCAGTGCGTATCTAGAAGTTGTGTTAAATGTAACAAGAGACACAACACTTTACTTCATACAGAAGATGAAATTAAGGAAAAAATCAATAGCTGACGTTGCTGTGAAATCAGAAAATGACTCAACAACAATGACAATTGCAGCTGCCAGAACTAATAGCTTGCGCCCATATGTTCTTCTTAGCACTGCTGTTGCACGGCAAACGCAAAAACGTACGTAGCACGGCTAATGTGCAAAATTAAGACAGCGTGTTCAGCGTCCATGTCGCGTATAAGGAATACGAACCGCGATTTTCGGAAAGCTGTGTATTGGTGGAACCCGGAAATTGCAAGGCTGCGCGCGATTTGTATACGATCTAGACGAATTTATCTGAGGTCGAGTAGCAGGGCAAACTATAATCGAGATAAGCAGACAAATAAAAATTATCGAAGGCTAGTTAAGAATGCTATCCGTGAAAGCAAGAAGAGATGCTTTTTGGAATTTTGCGATGAGGCGGAGGTAAGCCCTGCGACACGGAGTATAAATTAGTTTTCAAGAAACTGAAGCCTACTGAGCAACCGTATTCGCCCCAGGAGCTAGATGCTGTTGTAAAGCACCTTTATCCGCATCAGCAGCGTTTTCAAAGAATTTTGTGGGCCGACTACGATTCTTTCGGTATTCCACGAATAACTGGGATCGATGTGTTAGGAACCGCGAATATGCTAAAACATAACAAAGCGCCTGGGCCGGACGGTGTACCCAGCATAGCAATTAAGACAGCTGCGGCGAGACGTACAGAGCTGTTTCAAGATCTGTTTAATATCTGCCTCAGAGAGAGATCCTTTCCGAGACAATAAAAGGTACAGTGGTTAGTCCTGCTTCCCAAGAAATCGGTACCACTGCGGCGAGCTGATTACCACCAACTTTGTCTGTTAGATTCGGTTGGGAAAATTTTCGAACACATCTTCAAAGATAGATTGCAGATGGCAATGGTGGGCAATTCAGCAATTCACGCTGTAAAATTAGTTAAGCACATCGCTTCTAAAGCGTTGAAAGGCACACGATGGAGAGGGGATAGCAAGAAGTGTTGCTTGGTCCTCACGCTAGACGTTAAAAATGCTTTCAATACGGCAAAATGGAGGGAAATCCTGAAAGCGCTTAAGCGTTACCACGTTCCCAACTATCGGTGCAACATTGTATCTAGCTATCTCGATGAGCGAATATTTTTTTACTACACCGTGTGCCATCCGTATGAGATTGGAAGGTACAGTGATTAGTCCTGCTACCCAAGAAATCGGTACCACTGCGGCCAGCTGATTACCACCAACTTTGTCTCTTAGATTCGGCTGGGAAAATTTTCGAGCACATCTTCAAAGATAGATTGCAGATGGCAATGGTGGGCAATTCAGCAATTCACGCGGTAAAATTAGTTAAGCACATCGCTTCTAAAGCGTTAGAAGGCACACGATGGAGAGGGGATAGCAAGAAGTGTTGCTTGGTCCTCACGCTAGACGTTAAAAATGCTTTCAATACGGGAAACTGGAGGGAAATCTTGAAAGCGCTTAAGCGTTACCACGTTTCCAACTATCGGTGCAACATTGTATCTAGCTATCTCGATGAGCGACTACTTTTTTACTACACCACTGATGGTTCCTGTACAATTGCACAACAAAGCAGTGTCAGAACAAAAGACATAATAACAATTATGACCGTCACAAAGCGGTCAGATATCATATTCATGTCCCGCTGCCGAAAACCAGTCACGATGGCAAGCGTTTACCAAATATCATTTCCGCGTTTAAAAAGTGCTAACGTTGACCGATAATGATGTTCTGATACAAATTAACGGAATGCAAACTGGCACACTTTCGAGCGAAATTTCTTGCGGCTCATATTACTTTAAGATTAATTAGATTATTGCTTTTTATTTATTATTGATTAATTTGTAATATTTTTACTATAAATATTGATATTTTGTTGAATAATAGAGAGTTACTTTGTGACCATCAAACATTCGTGCTCTCATTATTAGTGGCTGTATTACGGTTTAAGTGCCTAATACAACACATTAATCAAAAGAGAATAGATTACACTTAAAGTGCTGTAATAGTATTCAAGGTACGATAACAGGACATTAGGTTGCAGCTATAGTGCTGCAATCCTATTTCAGTACAGTGATCACAACAAAAGGTTGCAGTTAAGGTGCTGCAACTCTTGAAAAGCACAGTGAACACAACAGCCCTCAAATCATTGAGGAATACGCGGAAAACGCTGCGTGTACATTTTGGTGACCCCGACGTGATTCAATTCAAGTGTTGGATCACAGTAATCAACCATGGCAAATCTACAGGGGATACGTCGACGCCAACAGGATATTGGCGGAGAAATTGAAAGGATCATCACGAATTATAAAAAGGATCCATCATCAAGAAAAACATCAACGGCTTATTATCAACTTAAGCTTGATAAGTTGAAGAACTTTCTTTCAGCCTTCGATGAAGAAGATTCTACATTGCGGGCTCATTGCGCTGATGCGATGGAACATCGTTACTTTTCGGAGGACTACTATGGCCAGATAGATGATTTGGCCAAGAAATACTTGAAAGAGTTTGAAGATAACCTAAACGTGCTAGAAGCGTCAGAGACAAAAGATGCTAATCAAGAAACTCAGCAGTTAAGACAACCCTCATTGCAGCCCGAGCGGCAAGAAGCACCAGGGAAAAAAGAGGTAATTCAGAAGCCTCAAATTCCATTGAGACAGGAACAACAAACATCCACTGAAAATATGTGTGGGCTAATAAGAAAACAAAATGCGTTAAAGCAGTCGCTTCATCGTCAACTTCAGACAGATGGCAGTTGCACTCAATTACAATATTGGGAAGTTAAGCGTCAATGTGTTTCCAGGCTGTAGGAACAAATTGAACAACTTCATCATCAGATTTTTGAGGCTTTCCAAGATCCAATGGATTTGGGTTACGAACTCGAAATTTATGTCGAGTTAGAAGGTAATACACAAAACAAGCTGGTAACAACAGCGCGGTTAGCAAAGCAGTAACCCAACGTCTCATATAATAAAACAAATCTACACCAAAGACGAAGAAAATAACCAGCAGTATAATACCTTTATGAAAGAATACAAGGCGTTAGGGCATATGACAAATCTGTATATTGAGTCTGTTTTATCACCAAATTGTTTCATTCCTCGTCATTGCGTGCGTCAACCTGGGAGTATTACCACTAAATTTCGTGTTGTGTTTGATGCTTCAGCTAAAACAGCCTCAGGGTATTCCCTCAATGACCTACAGTACACTGGACCAGTTGTCCAGAGCGATCTTTTTTCCCTCCTCTTACGGTTTAGGATACCACGTTTCGTTTTCACGACCGATATTGATAAAATGTATAGGCAGATTCTTGTACCAAATTCTCTTGTACCAGATTCTTGTCTCCAAATTATCGTTTGGAGAGAGCAACCTACTTCACCAATGAAATACTATGAACTCAACACTGTCACCTACGGGACCAGGTCAGCACCATACATCGCAACTAAGTGTCTTCAAACGTTAGCAAGGGAAAATATTGTAAAATATCCTCTTGGATCACAAGCTTTGATGAATAACATTCATTTTGATGACTGCTTGAGTGGATCTGACAGTTTAGTTGCACCCATAGAAACGCAGAAACAACTTAAGCAGATTTTAAAATCAGCTGGTTTCATTCTTCACAAATGGTGTGTTAATCACCCACAACTGCTTCAAGGGGTTTCAGAAAACAATCAAAAAGTCGACCTGAATTTATTACATAGCAATGACCAGTCTGTAAAAACGCTTGGCTTAACATGACTTCCTAAAGCTGACAATCTCTGCATCAAGGTTAACATCAATTTGAGTCAAAGAATCACAAAACCTTCAGTCAGCTCCGATCTAGCAAGGTTGTTCGATCCTCTAGGAATTTTGGCACCAATTGTTGTAACTGCCTGCTGTGTCAGTTGAAATTGTCTTGGGATGAAGCATTACCTGAAGCATACCACACCAAGCGGACGAAATTTATGAGCGAGCTGCCTCAAATCCTTATGGTCTCACGACACATATTCTCCGGAAGCAACCCAAAATCGATTCAATTGCATGCCTTTTCTGATGAAGAAGGGTGCTAATGAGATTACTATGTGCTAAGTCTCGAGTAGCCCCTTTAAAACGTCAAACGCTGCCGAGACTGGCAGTCCTCAGTGCTCAATTAGCAACTCGAGTAAGGACAGATTTGATGATCCAGGATTCACCAACATTCTTTTGAACTGATTCTTCTATAGTACTTTTCTGGATAAACACATCGTCATCAGCATTTCAAACTTTCATAGCCAACGGGGTGTCTACCATCCTAGAATTGACACTACCCGAACAATGGCGTCATATAGCTTCCAAGGACAACCCGGCCGATGTGTTGACCAGAAATTTATCGCCAAATAAGTTGACTGAATGCAACTTATGGTTCTATGGTCCTATCTATCTGCATAGTAAAGAAAGTGGATGGCTTTCGAAAATTCTGCCTGTAATTCATGATGATTCCGAAAACGGCTGAATCTTCCTTCAGCACTGGCCACCACTAAAAACACCTCATTAATCTACACGATTAATCACTCAAACTCGTTCGGTAAACTTCAGAGAATCATAGGATATATGAGACGTTTCATATCTCATGCAAGAGGTAGTCCTCTGATATTTCGTTAACACCGAAACATCTGATATTTCGTTAACACCGAAAGAAATTGACGACGCGCTCATTACCATCGTTGGAGTGATACAAAGGGCTGACTTTAGAGATGACATCAAGCAGCTAAGAAAACACAAGGTCGTAAGCAAAAGTAGCTCATTTATGCACTTATCACCATTTCTAGATGATCAAAATATCTTGAGAGTTGGAGGAAAGCTAAAGGTTTCACAACTGCCGTTTGATGCCAAACATCAAATGTTACTTCCATATAATTACCTATTGGTGAAACTCCTTTTCGAGAAAATTCATAAAGAGAGCAAGCATTGCGGGCCTCAGGCACTCTTAGCTCAGTCAAGACAACGTTTCTGGGCAATCAATGGTAAAACGATGGCTCGAGAAACGGTTCAGCGTTGCATAAGGTGCACTAGACCAGGGCCTCAGCTGTCCCAACAGGTTATGGGAAACTTGCCAGTTACTCAAGTGACTCCATCGCGACCTTTTGTCGACACTGGGTTAGACTACTGTGGTTCTTTCTGGGTCCATTATAAAATACGAGGAAAGAAACTCACAAGGGATACATAGCTGTTTTCGGCTGCTTCGCTAAGAAAGCTGTCCATTTCGAATTGGTTACAGATTTAACCACAGAAGCTATTCTTGGAGCTCTCAGACGTTTCATAAGTCGGAGAGGGCATTGTCAAAACATCTACTGTGACAACGCCACGAATATTGTTGGCGCACAACATAAATTAGCAGAACTTGCATCCACAATTTATTCAACAGACGGGCGTGAAAAGATTACAAATGAATGCAGTAATAAAGGTATTAAATTCAATTTTATACCTCCAAGAGCGCCCCATTTCGGTGGTTTATGGAAGGCTGAAGCGAAGTCAGCAAAGCACCTATAATTAAGAAGTGTAGGAACAGCATCTCTCACATACGAAGATCTCGAGACAGTTGTAATTGAAGTAGAGGGTATATTGAATTCTAGACCATTAACTCCTATGTCAGAAAGCCCAGATGATCTCACAGCTTTAACTCCGGGACACTTCCTCATAGGGCAACCGATAACCTCACAAATTGACGTTAATGCTGTTCCACCAAAAACAAATTTATTGACACGATGGAAATTAGTATCCCATTTGAAGCAAGAGTTTTGGAAAATGTGGTCTCGAGAATACCTGAATGAGCTCCAGTACAGGCGCAAGTGGAAGGAACAGTGTCAAAATATAAAACCTGGTGACATGGTGATCATCAAAGAAGATAATGTCCCAGTCATGCGATGGCCTTTAGGAACAGTAACCAGGATCTACCACGGAGACGATGGAGCTGTACGAGTCGTTGATGTAAAAATGGCGTCTGGAGAATGGAAACGTCCGATTCATCAGTTGGCACCTCTGCCCATTACTGAAGACAGCCTGGTAGATGAAGAGGAATATTCAAATGAGGTTCCGCGGAAGAGAAAGAAAACAACCAAATTTAGAAATTACAGTATCATCAATCGTCGTTATCGTATATAGGTTTAGTACTGGTCATCATTCTCAGTGTTCGAGTAGCTTGGGTACAATATTTAAAACGTCACCTGAAGACACAACAAAACACAACTCCACAACCAGCACCGCGACAGCTAAACTCTTCAACCAACTTCGTAGTCACAGTTTCTTGAACTTCGTTCAAGGTGGGGCAGAATATGTACAACAAAGCAGTGTCAGAACAAAAAAACATAATAACAATTATGACCGTCACAAAGCGGTCAGATATCATAATCATGTCCCACTGCCGAAAATCGGTCACCATGGCAAGCGTTTACCAAATATCATTTCCGCGTTTAAAAAGTGCTAACGTTGACCGATAATGATGTTCTGATACAAATTAACGGAATGCAAACTGGCACACTTTCGAGCGAAATTTCCTGCGGCTCATATTACTTTAAGATTGATTAGATTATGGCTTGTTATTGATTATTGATTTAATTGTAATATTTTTACTATAAATATTGATATTTTGTTGAATAATAGAGAGTTACTTTGTGACCATCAAACATTCGTGTTCTCAATATTAGTGGCTGTATTACGGTTTAAGTGCCTAATGCAACACATTAAGCGAAAGAGAAAGTACAGTTAAAGTGCTGTAATACTATTCAAGGTACTTGAAGACACAACAAAACACAACTCCACAACCAGCTCCGCGTCAGCTAAATTCTTCAACCGACTTCGTAGTCACAGTTTCTTGAACTTCGTTCAAGGTGGGGCAGAATATGTACAATTGTACAACAAAGCAGTGTCAGAACAAAAAACATAATAACAATTATGACCGTCACAAAGCGGTCAGATATCATATTCATGTCCCACTGCCGAAAATCGGTCACGATGGCAAGCGTTTACCAAATATAATTTCCGCGTTTAAAAAGTGCTAACGTTGACCGATAATGATGTTCTGATACAAATTAACGGAATGCAAACTGGCACACTTTCGAGCGCAATTTCCTGCGGCTCATATTACCTTAAGATTAATTAGATTATTGCTTTTTATTGATTATTGATTTAATTGTAATATTTTTACTATAAATATTAATATTTTGTTGAATAATAGACTCCTATTTCAGTACAGTGATCACAACAAAAGGTTGCAGTTAAGGTGCTGCAACTCTTGAAAAGTACAGTGAACACAACAGGCCTCAAATCATTGAGGAATACGCGGAAAACGCTCCGTGTACAGTTCCAAAATATATACCTTGAGCGAGGTATTCCCCAGGGTTCTGTGTTAGCCCCTCTTTTATGGAATATCATGTATAATGGAGTATTTGAACTGAAAGTCCCAAACGGGGTTCAGGTAGTTGGTTTCCCAGACGACCTTTCTATCGTAGTGGTAGCAAAGGAATTAGCAGACCTCGTAGAGGCTGCAAACTGTTCAGTGAGGATAATTAAGAGCTGGATGACCTCAATAGGTCTGAGTTTAGCTGTGGAAAGAAAGTTGAGACTGTCAGGACATACATCCACACATATTCTTTGTGAACACTCGATTGCGAAGATAATAAGTTAATATAATGAGTGAACAAAACTTGGGTATTGTTGTATCTCGCCACCGATTTGTTCCATGCTTCCTGGTATTTGGCAGATATGAGAGGAATGTCCCGAAGATCGCTAACAAAGTTGTTCGGCAGAGCTTGATTAGGATAACGAAAGCGTTCAATATCTACAAGTGAATAATTGGTGTGAGCCAGCCCTAAAAAAGAGTTGTAAAATGATGGCCAATCCGTATATTCTTACTGCCTCCGGAGAGAATTTCGCCTGAAAGTCCTATGTGATTGACGAAATATCTTGAAGGTGATCTTTCTCAAATTTGTCTGCCAGGTCTTCAGAAAAATTCGTTTTCAAAGAGGAATGCAGATGTAGCACTAAAAACCTATGGGTTTTGTTGAATGTTATACGTAAATCATCTAATCTTGATAGCCGGGTCTTAAAGTAGGATTTGGTTCGATGCTCTACAGGATCCTTTTTTAAGTTTCTTAGAACATTACGTATTGTCTGAAGATAGTCTATCCGGAAACTGAGAATGTTTGTCATTTCTGAGGATTTTGTGTACTCATTTTCAATTAAATTGAAGGATCTTTATTCAGGATAATTCCTCACAAAATGCACCAAATCCTGTTTGTGCATGGAGTGCAATGGGAAAAAACCAAAATAAAAATGCAACCATTGTAGCTAGCAGGGTTCGACTGCTTCGTACAGTGATTTATGGCCTTATTACACAAACCGAAACGAATGGAAAGACTGCGATGCTGACTTTGAGAAGACGCTGGGAATTTTTTGAGTATGCAAAACTTTCGTCAGCTTCGTTAGATTAAATCTGTTTTCCATTAGCAACCCATTTGCTTGCGTGCAACTAAAACACCTTACTCGCTAAACAACGTCCTCCATGTTACTGAATAAATTTTTACGACAACGCTTCATTCACACTCAAGCGAAAGGTTATTGTTCGCGTTTTATTCACTAGCTGTTTCAGAACTCAACCGGCACCCGGCATCGGCATCCAATTTTTGACTGGAAAGTATTAATAAGCACTAACAACGTTTGTTTATTCGTGACCAACGAAATTTTATCTGATGCTTATCTGTAAGCTCTCAAAGGAGAGAAAAATGACAGCAAACACAAAAGGGAAACGAAAAAGCACCATAGTTTCGCTTTGTCTAATAAGGCATTAATCTTAACCCCCTTAGACATTTTATTTAAGTTATTATTCCTTCATAGAAAGAAAGAAAAGAGAAAGACACCTGCATATAAATATACCGCTTAGCTGCATGCAATATGTAATTCTGTAAACAAAAAATTCAATTTGCGAACCGACACACAAAAACAGGATATACATGATGCAAATGGTCCTACCACTAATAACGGCCGGCATGAGCGATTCCGTAGACATGCTAACAGTAGGCATGAGTGTATGTATATGTGTTTTTTTTTATAAATGAGGGGAACGCATCAAAAGCCGAAGTGCGAGACTCTAACTCGCTAAAACCCCTCCCCCGTGTCTATCGGTCCCCCCGGAACTACCGCTAAGTATACCGTCGGGAGGTAGAAAAGAGCTAATGCTCAAACGTACGTCTAGGTTTCCTATCTACTAGCACCTAACTGCAAAGTCACGTTGAGGCACGTTTGCCAAATCTCCGTCATTTCTGCGTCATACACCAGCCTGCATACGCCTCCCACGCTCTGCCCAACGCTGTTGATTCATTATAAAAGCGCACATCGATTGCACTGCCGCCCAAGACTAATGAATGCAGCATGCCATCAATTATATTGCCTGTTGAAATTTTTCCGCACAACACCTTTTCGGCATTAGCACGCACTCGTGTAAAAGCATCGCACTCAAAAAATATGTGATGTGCGTCTTCCTGCGTCCTTGAGCACCACCCGCAAATACTGTCTGTGTCATGCCCAAACTTAAAAAGATAAGCGCGGAAACATCCGTGTCCACTAATAAGCTGTGTCAAATAAAAATCCAACTGCCCATGTCCTCTATTAACCCAGCCTTTTACATCAGATATTAGTTGATGAGTCCAACGGCCTTTACCGGAAATATTCCAACGCTCTTGCCATTTTGCAAAGGTACAGTCTTCAATTTCCTTGATTTCTTCGGCTGTAAGGCATCTGTGAACTTCCTTTTTTCTGTGATAACGGTCTGATATTTCCGCGACTAAAAGCTCTGCAGGTGTTACCCCTGCTATCACCTCTGCAGCATCCAGCGAGATAGTTCGGAAACCACAGCAGACGCGCAGAGCACACATCCGAAACACACGTTCCAACTGTCGCACATTTTGCTTCTTATTAATTGCTTTTCTCCAAACCGGAACAGCGTACATCATTATCGATATAACTACCTTTGTCAACAGTAGCCTAGTTCTTTGACAAGGACCATATGTGTTAGCCATAATCCTAGCCAGGGCTGTGTATGTCTTCGTGGCTTTACGGCATACCATTTCGATGTGTGCAGAAAAAGACAACCTATTGTCTATAAGAACTCCCAGATATCTTACCGCTGGCAAAGATCTTATCGTCACTCCGTCAATGGTGAACTCAACGAACTCCACTTTTTTCCTACTGGTAATCAACACAGACTCAGTTTTGTGAATTGCTAGAGATAATTGATTTCTCATCAACCAATTCTGTATAGAACGAACCACACTAGACGCGATGTATTGCAATCGAAGAAGTTGTTTATCTACAATAACAACCGCAATATCATCAGCATAGCCAATGATTTTAACACCATTAGGCACAGGAATTCGTAAAACGCCATCATACATTAAATTCCATAGCAATGGGCCTAATATTGAACCCTGCGGAACACCTGCTGTAACATTGTATTTTTTTGCGCCACTATGGCGCCACTATGGCGTATGCATACTATGTATGTATATGTGTATTTGAGTGTGTGTGCGTGTCAATGCTTGTGCCTGTGAATATGTGCGTTTGGGTGTATGTGTGCGTTTGTGTGTTTTTTTATAATGAGGGAGGCGCATCAACAGCCAGAGTGCGGGACTTTAACCAGCTAAAACCCTCCCCCAAGTCTAAGAGTCCCCCCGGAACTACCGTTAAGTATACCGTCGAAGGGTAGAAGGAGCTGAAGCTCAAGCATACGTAACTGTCCTGTAATAGAAAATCACTAACTTAAAATGTCTCAGTATAACACGTCTAATTGTCTCTGTACTTGTCGAGCATGTTCCAAACGTCGTTGCCTAGCCATGACGGTGGCACCCATGGACTTGGCAGCCATTCAAAATTTAAGCGAATCCAGCATGCAGTCAATAAGATTACTTGATGTGAGTCGCCGACCCGTTATGTTTTCAAAGCCTGATCGCTCGTGGTTGAAAGCGTGACACTCGAAGAAGATATGGCGCGCGTCTTCCAATGATCTTAAGCACCATCCGCAACAGTTAACTCTCATCCATGACCACTAATTAGCTGCGCCAGATGAAAATAAGGCACGCCGTGTCTTCTTCCAACTCACGCTTTGATGTCAGGTATTAGTTGATGAGTCCATCGGCCTTTGGTGGAGTTGTTCCAACGGTCTTACCACTGAGAGAGCGTAACGTTAGCGATTTGACGCAATTCCGCGCCCGTGCGACTCCTGTTAGCCTCCCTTCTGACACGATACCTCTCGGCAATCTCTGCAGTGAGTAGATCTGCAGGTGGTATTCCATCTATTACCCCGGCAGCTTTTCTGCTGACAACTTCCCTCCATACTGGAGCTGCGTAGAAAACAGTAGATAGTACTACTTTCGGAAGTAGTAGTCTGCGTTTTTACTAGGGCCATAAGTATTCGCCATTATACGAGCTAGAGCCGAATGTTTTCATCGCTTTACCACATACCATGTCCATATGCGCACCGAAAGATAGCCTATTGTCTAGTATGACGCCAAGATATCTGATCGCCGGTACAGATTTGATAATTTTTTGAGCACAGCCTCTGTTTTTTGAAGTGACAGGAATAAAAAGTTCTTTTCTAACCAATTTTTTACTTCTCGAACCACGTCAGTAGCGATGCATCGCAGCTGGGAAAGCTGTTTGGCTACAATAACAATAGCAATATCGCTGCATATCCAATTATTTTAACGCCAGAAAGGAGATGTATACGAAAAATCCCGTCGTACATGGCATTCCACAGTAATTGGCCCAAAACCGAGCCTTGTGGGACACCCGCAGTAACGATGAATTTTTAATACCGTCATCGGTGGTATACATCAAAGTCCTATCAGCTAGAAAACTTTTAATAATTCTAGTTAAATATTTCGGAGGGTGCATTTGCTCCAATGCAGCTATTATGGTCCTGTGGCTCGCAGAGTTGAAAGCATTTTTAACATCCAATCTTGAAAGCAATCAATACTTATTATCACCATACAACCAGCGAGATCCCTCGATAGATTGCTCAGCGATAGTAACAACCGTTTGTAGTGCGTCTAAGGTAGAGTGACCCTTCCGAAAGCCGTGCTGCTGTGGCGATAGCCCATTAATTTCATCTATGTAGCGCTGCAGCCTATCCTTTAATATATGTTCATAGACTTTTCCTATGCAATTCACCATGCATTAGGTTCTATACGAGCTGGGCTCCAAAGCCGGTTTATTAGGTTTATGCAGCAAAACCAACCGCAGAGTTTTCCAAATTTGCGAAAAAATTTGATCCCTCAAGCATGCACGGAAAAGCCTTAAGAGTAATTCTGACCTGATGTTTTATGCCAGTTTCAAAATTTCGCCCGGTATGTCATCTGGTGCTGGTGCCTTATTACTTCCACAAGAATTTAGCGTTGCAGCTACTTCGCTGTGAGTGACTGCCGGAATTGCTGTTTCGTTGTCACCATAACATTCAGGGCCCAACAACTGTACAGTTCATACGTGTCTCGGAAAATGAAGTTGAACGACAGTTTCCATAAAGGCCTTGTCAATAGGAACTTGTACATTTGCGGGCTTCACTTTTGACATTACCGACCTGTACGCACCTCCCCATGGGTTTGAATCCACGTCATCGCAAAGTTTTTTAAAACAGACATCCTTGCAGTGATCGCTATCTTAAGTGCGCGACAGCTTGTATAAAGATCGCAATGTCTGATAAGCATCTGTACCAATACTTCGTTGCTCCAATCGCCTGGCGTGCACACATTTCTTTCGAAGTTGCGCAATACAATTATTCCTCCAGCGAACTGCTCGTCGTCGGGCGTTCTTATAACCCACTTTGACCATAGAGGCGTCGCATGCCGTATTGAGGCACAATGAAAATTGACTTGCCACCTCTTCGGCACTTCCACTTTGCGTATCAATATCTTCTCCAAAATGCGCAAATAGCTCTTTGTCCAACGTGTCCAGTTTCCACCGTTTAACACCCTTGTTCCTATCGATTTGCACTTCATTGGGCCTTAGTCTGATACTCATGATTAAGGTGGTCGCTGTTGGTATACACATCGCTCACAAACCATATTGCTCGTCTTGCCAGCGAAGCACTAGCGAAGGTTATCTCTATTATAGAGTTTCTTCCATTTCGCTCAAATGTGTGTTCTTGACCATCATTAAGCAACACAACATCCAAAGGAGCACAAGCTTTGAGTAGAATCCTCCCTTTTTCATTAGTGTGCAGGCTACCCGATTCAATGGCCCAAGCATTGAAGTCACCAACAATAATACAAGGGGTGGTGTTTCGGGCGTCCCTAGCTAACTTCTCAATCACTTCCGCATACTGCATAACTGTTAAACTTGGTGGGTAATAACAGCTATATATATAGGTTCCAGAAATCTTGGCAGCAACATAGTAATCGCGCTCCACATCAAGTTTCCAATGAAACAATGAAGGACTAGCATTCCATATAGCAGCCTTTGATTTTCTATCCGACAACCACTCTCGTTGATTTCGAAACTGCTCTGCGATGATCACCACACTAATTTCGTGTTCTGCGACTATCTGCTTCAATAGTTCCAGCGCCGCTTCGCAATGGTTTAGGTTTACTTGCAATATTTTATGATTTTATTTTATACATTTATGATTTTTGCAAGCGTCTCTTAAAGCGGGACGTTTTCCTCGTCCTGTAGCATGATTACTCTCTATTGATTTACCCGAGCAAATTATACAGAAGGCTTCATTTTTACAGTCCTTTGCAATATGACCAACTTGTCCACAGTTGAAGCAGCATTTGCTTCTGTCTTCTTTGCTTATACAAAATTTTGCAATATGACCGAAGTCCAAGCACTTAAAACATCGCGGAATTGTATCTCTTATTCTTATACGGCATACAGTCTACCCAATTTTAAGTTTACCCATCTCCAACAATGCTTTGGATGCACTAAACGGCATACGAATTATCGCTGTTTGGGTGTCTCCATAGGATTTACGAATTGAGACAACTGCTGGCTCTTAGTTACGGACACTTGCAATAGCATGAGCAACTTCTTCTTTCGTGCTGACTTCGTCCAGATCTCTTATTTCGAGCTGGATTTCGTTAACTAGAGCTTTCATCTTTGCATGTTCGCCTAACGATTTCTCCACTTCAGCCTTAAGGGCCTGAATATTAAAATCAGGCTTACGTCTAAGCTGCAACATCATTTCGCCTTTTTGAGACTTTCGTATTTTTACTACATTCTCGCCGAGCTTGGTGAGAGCCTGATCGCTTTTAACTTTTTTCAAAATATCGCTATATGATGACACATCAGCCTTTTCAATAACAATGACTTGTGGCTTATTACACTTCAGTGCCGAAATCCGTGCTTTAGAGCTTTTGTTGTTCTCGACTTTCTTCCAGACACCGACATCTGGTTGCTCAGATTTTCCGCGCTGCTCTAGGTCCTTATTTTCCGGAACTATCTTTTCCGACAGACATTCACGGATTTTTTAACTCGCGGCTGTAACGAACCGAACTCAGTTCCTGGGCGTTCACCCCCTTTTTTTCTTTAACCCAAGGAGAGGATTGCGTTAAAGTTTTATGGGTAGATTTGCATTCAACGAAATTTCCCCCCTCTTTGCTTTCTATTGTCTGTTTTTGTGCCAATAGTTGCTCTACTTCAATTTTTACCGCGTCATATAACTAAACTATATGCTCTACCAAGTTTCTCATTGGCTCAGTTATAGTGCGACGCAGAGTGCCTATTGTTGCCCCTGTTTCGTACATTACCGCGTACAATTCATTAATTTTTTCACCTAGCGAAACAAACACACTAGGCTGCTTTTTGATTTGGTCATTTACGTCCGAACTTGGCGGCTATGAGCTTGACCGAAAACCTCGAAGATCAACAGCGAGCCTCGGTGGCGACCGCCCGATGCGATTGCTTCTCCTAAAAGGATCCTCTTCTTCACAAATTTTTTTCACTAAGGCGCCTTTAGACGTTTGTGTGAGAAAGTGAAGCCGCTCGTGTACACTCAAACTAAAAAGAAGCCTCAAACAAAAAAGAAGTATGCAATAGACAGCAAATCTACGTAAATTTTAAATTAAACTTGTTTCAGTTCCGCATAATTTGTCAAACCGGACTGACAAGATACAATGTTGCGCAGGACAAAATATTATTGAAAACGAAAATAGTACAATATAACGCTGAATAAAGAATAAGATCTTGCACTTATCTGACAATTTCTCCGTCCACAAATTAGCAAGTGTCCAAGGTAGCAACTCCAACTAACTGCCACACTTTCGCACGAAGGACAAACGACGCGATCACTAAAAGACTTGGTTAACTCAAGAAAAAACATTTTAATATTAGAGCAGTTATGGAAACACATCCGCGCTCAAAGAAAAGTCACTGACTGTGTGTGTGTGTGTGTTTGTGCGTGTGTGTGAGTGTATACGTGTATGCTTGCGTATGTGAGTGGTTATGTGTCAATTCGTGTGTGATTGTGTGTATGTGTTTTGTATATATGTGTGTGTTTATATATATATATATATATATATATATATATATATATATATATATATATATATATATATATATATATATATATATATATATATATATATATATATATATATATATATATATATATATATATATATATATATATATATATATATATATATATATATATATATATATATATATATATATATATATATATATATATATATATATATATATATATATATATATATATATATATATATATATATATATATATATATATATATATATATATATATATATATATATATATATATATATATATATATATATATATATATATATATATATATATATATATATATATATATATATATATATATATATATATATATATATATATATATATATATATATATATATATATATATATATATATATATATATATATATATATATATATATATATATATATATATATATATATATATATATATATATATATATATATATATATATATATATATATATATATATATATATATATATATATATATATATATATATATATATATATATATATATATATATATATATATATATATATATATATATATATATATATATATATATATATATATATATATATATATATATATATATATATATATATATATATATATATATATATATATATATATATATATATATATATATATATATATATATATATATATATATATATATATATATATATATATATATATATATATATATATATATATATATATATATATATATATATATATATATATATATATATATATATATATATATATATATATATATATATATATATATATATATATATATATATATATATATATATATATATATATATATATATATATATATATATATATATATATATATATATATATATATATATATATATATATATATATATATATATATATATATATATATATATATATATATATATATATATATATATATATATATATATATATATATATATATATATATATATATATATATATATATATATATATATATATATATATATATATATATATATATATATATATATATATATATATATATATATATATATATATATATATATATATATATATATATATATATATATATATATATATATATATATATATATATATATATATATATATATATATATATATATATATATATATATATATATATATATATATATATATATATATATATATATATATATATATATATATATATA
Source organism: Physocephala rufipes (assembly GCA_963966595.1). NCBI lineage: Eukaryota > Metazoa > Arthropoda > Insecta > Diptera > Conopidae > Physocephala > Physocephala rufipes. The sequence goes on from CAWZZZ010000142.1 coordinate 55,808, forward strand.
TATATATATATATATATATATATATATATATATATATAATATATATATATATATATATATATATATATATATATATATATATATATATAATATATATATATATATATATATATATATATATATATATATATATATATATATATATATATATATATATATATATATATATATATATATATATATATATATATATATATATATATATATATATATATATATATATATATATATATATATATATATATATATATATATATATATATATATATATATATATATATATATATATATATATATATATATATATATATATATATATATATATATATATATATATATATATATATATATATATATATATATATATATATATATATATATATATATATATATATATATATATATATATATATATATATATATATATATATATATATATATATATATATATATATATATATATATATATATATATATATATATATATATATATATATATATATATATATATATATATATATATATATATATATATATATATATATATATATATATATATATATATATATATATATATATATATATATATATATATATATATATATATATATATATATATATATATATATATATATATATATATATATATATATATATATATATATATATATATATATATATATATATATATATATATATATATATATATATATATATATATATATATATATATATATATATATATATATATATATATATATATATATATATATATATATATATATATATATATATATATATATATATATATATATATATATATATATATATATATATATATATATATATATATATATATATATATATATATATATATATATATATATATATATATATATATATATATATATATATATATATATATATATATATATATATATATATATATATATATATATATATATATATATATATATATATATATATATATATATATATATATATATATATATATATATATATATATATATATATATATATATATATATATATATATATATATATATATATATATATATATATATATATATATATATATATATATATATATATATATATATATATATATATATATATATATATATATATATATATATATATATATATATATATATATATATATTATAATGAAAAAATTATTTTCGTTATATTTTAAAAAAGGAAAAATACACCCGCACGTAACGCGACGACCATATAGAACCCGCCCTGCACGACACCTGAGCCGACCTTAGGATATTCGCAAACTGAGGATGGGTGATCGCTGTTGTGCGGAGCCAAATAGCGGTGGATGTAATTCTGTTCTTCACCAGCAAAGAATTTAACAGCAATGCCAGCGGAGGTGTGAGAGAAAAGCGCATCAAACCTCACTCTGATGGCAATGCATACTCTTATAGAGAAAATTAGTAATAATAATAAAGAGCAAAGAATTCAAAAAAGTCACGTAAATTTAAAACAACATATAAAATGCATATGTTTGGAAAATTAAACTTTGAACACATATAACATAACAACAACAACCAACAAGGGAAATAAGTTAAGTTCAAAATTTACGGCAACAACAACATCTGAGATGCAGATGTTTAGAAAATTAGACTTTGAACACATAATTCGCGAAAACAAAAAGTAACAGCCGCACTGAACAATTTTTCTTAATACAAGCCGTTAACAACAAATACACTGTAGAAAAAGAATCATAAACAGTAATTTCAACAAATAAATTAGTAAGAACGTTATCGTATATATTATATATCCTATTTCCGAATCTCTTGATAACAACGTTCAAATAAAATTTCGGCGGCTTATTTAAATATATTATATATTTATATTTAAATTATTATATTTACATTTATAACCAGTCCGTCATGACAGAGAACATTCGTACCAAATTTCATGCTTTATTTGTTCTTTTCAACGCTAATTTTTTGTGAAAGAGTTCTGATTGAGACGTGGGCGTGGCAGTTTTCTGATTTCGCCCATTCTCAACACCACCCATCCTATAATGACAGGGAATATTTGTGCCAAATTCCATGTCAATATCTCTATTTCTATGTCTGTATGCTTGTATGAATTCTGTCTCTAGTGGGTGGACCACACCTGAGTCAGAATATATGTACTTTTCTATATCTATTGTAGACCGTTCAGTGCGTTACAAACTTTGTATCAACGTTAATATATCCTATTTCCCTTTTTTAAAAGGAATAGGATATAATGAGGATTTAATCGTGCAAATTTGCTATAAAAGAGGTACAATGATTAGAAAATCCTCTTTGGAAAATCTGCAACAGCCGAGTGAATTCTTCTTTGATAAATTCCTGGTAAATATAATGTTAGTCGAGAATTTTCGAGTGTCGGCTAATATTATTTTGGTACATATATTAAATTCCTGGTAAAAGTTAGTCGAGAGTTTTCGAGTGTCGGCTAATATTATCTTAGTACATTTGAGAAATTTCTGCTAAATATGGTATTGGACGAGAGTTTTCGAGTGTCGACTAATATTATCGTAGTAGATTTGTTAAATTCCTGGCAAATATAATATTGGTGGAGAGCTCTCGAGTATCGGCTAATATTATCATAGTACATTTGTTAAATTCCTGGTAGATATAATATTAGTCGAAAGCTTTCGAGTTTCGGATATTATTTTAGCAATATTGTAAATTTCTAGCAATGAAAATATAAATACTAATTAAGTGTTCGAAGTATTAATTAGTCTACATCAGTTCACAAACGTACAAACAGAAACATTTGTAATACACTGATATACTATAAATGAACAAGCAAAAATGTACAGAAATTAGAATTACAAATTGTTTTTAATGAAAATTTGTTATGAAGGAATAAATGTATATAAAAATATATTTGTTTGCGGGTCTTCTATTTGTTACATAAAATTATAAGCATTAGTATTAAGATCGTGGCCGCGACGAGTGATACCCCGGCAGAGGAAAGTTCGGTACAAAATGGTACCCGAACAGGGACTTCTACACTAAAAGAAGGACAAAGATTACAACGGTCACATTAACGTCGCATTATGGGGCCTCTGTCGGAAAAACGCTGCAAAAATCAAAAATTTTATTAAGGCGGTCGATAATGTGAATTTATTTTTGTCATTTTTACGATTAGTTTGTATGTAAATAATGCGGCTAATCGACAGTTTGTAAGTTTTTTCTAAAATTTCTACGTTAGTTTCAAGTATAATAGTAAATAGATGTTGTTTGTCTTAAAAGTTGTTAGTTCTATCTACCTGTTTTTCCAAGAGTTTATATTTAGACATTTTTCCAAATTTTTTGGATCATAAAAAATAGACCCAATATGATCTCCGGGAAATTTAGGGTGATTAATTATTATTTAATTATTTACCTAACATCCAAAAATTGGCTGCCCCTAGGTGCTCTATAGTAACAAAAGTTATATAACCTCGGTTCAAAAGACACTTTGACGGCGGCATAAGAGCAATTACACACACATTCAATTTGTATATAAAATAAAATTTTTTGGTTACAAAAGGCATAATACACTTGCTTTTATATTTTGCAAAACTGCCGAATTGCTGCTTCAGAAGTATCCCGAGAAGAAACATTCTACGACAGTACATGAAATTTTGACATGGAAAGGATTTAATAGAACACCAGTGCTTACCAATGGGGGAAATGTCTGAAGAAGCTCAGGTATGCAGAAATAACGATTACAAAAGTTATACATGCATGAACACATGCGAAATATCACGATCTTGATATCCGATACCGTCTCTTCTGATCCAGTTATTTCATTCATGAAATCTGTAAGATCACACAAAGAATAACAAATACTTATTGCCCAGAAATGCTTTATTTATTAGACAATGCTTTATTTATTTCCTAACAAAGGATTATATATGAACCCAAAAATTATATTAATTAATAAAAAAAGTAATGACAGGGAATATTTGTGCCAAATTCCATGTCAATATCTCTATTTCTATGTCTGTATGCTTGTATGAATTCTGTCTCTAGTGGGTGGACCACACCTGAGTCAGAATATATGTACTTTTCTATATCTATTGTAGACCGTTCAATGCGTTACAAACTTTGTATCAACGTTAATATATCCTATTTCCCTTTTTTAAAAGGAATAGGATATAATGAGGATTTAATCGTGCAAATTTGCTATAAAAGAGGTACAATGATTAGAAAAATCCTCTTTGGAAAATCTGCAACAGCCGAGTGAATTCTTCTTTGATAAATTCCCTGTAAATATAATATTAGTCGAGAGTTTTCGAGTGTCGGCTAATATTATTTTGGTACATATATTAAATTCCTGGTAAAAATTAGTCGAGAGCTTTCGAGTGTCGGCTAATATTATCTTTGTACATTTGAAAAATTTCTGCTAAATATGGTATTGGCCGAGAGTTTTCGAGTGTCGACTAATATTATCGTAGTAGATTTGTTAAATTCCTGGCAAATATAATATTGGTGGAGAGCTCTCGAGTATCGGCTAATATTATCATAGTACATTTGTTAAATTCCTGGTAGATATAATATTAGTCGAAAGCTTTCGAGTTTCGGCTAATATTATTTTAGCAATATTGTAAATTTCTAGCAATGAAAATATAAATACTAATTAAGTGTTCGAAGTATTAATTAGTCTACATCAGTTCACAAACGTACAAACATAAACATTTGTAAAACACTGATATACCATAAATGAACAAGCAAAAATGTACAGAAATTAGAATTACAAATTGTTTTTAATGAAAATTTGTTATGAAGGAGTAAATGTATATAAAAATCTATTTGTTTGCGGGTCTTCTATTTGTTACATAAAATTATAAGCATTAGTATTAAGATCGTGGCCGCGACGAGTGATACCCCGGCAGAGGAAAGTTCGTTACAAAATGGTACCCGAACAGGGACTTCTACACTAAAAGAAGGACAAAGATTACAACGGTCACATTAACGTCGCATTATGGGGCCTCTGTCGGAAAAACGCTGCAAAAATCAAAAATTTTATTAAGGCGGTCGATAATGTGAATTTATTTTTGTCATTTTTACGATTAGTTTGTATGTAAATAATGCGGCTAATCCCGCATTAGTTTTGTTAGTTTGTTAGTTTGTTAGTTTTTTCTAAAATTTCTACGTTAGTTTCAAGTATAATAGTAAATAGATGTTGTTTGTCTTAAAAGCTGTTAGTTCTATCTACCTGTTTTTCCAAGAGTTTATATTTAGACATTTTTCCAAATTTTTTGGATCATAAAAAATAGACCCAATATGATCTCCGGGAAATTTAGGGTGATTAATTATTATTTAATTATTTACCTAACATCCAAAAATTGGCTGCCCCTAGGTGCTCTATAGTAACAAAAGTTATATAACCTCGTTTCAAAAGACACTTTGACGGCGGCATAAGAGCAATTACACACACATTCGGTACGACCAAAAATGCATTTTTGGAATTTGTATATAAAATAAAATTTTTGGTTACAAAAGGCATAATACACTTGCTTTTATATTTTGCAAAACTGCCGAATTGCTGCTTCAGAAGTATCCCGAGAAGAAACATGCTACGACAGTACATGAAGTTTTGACATGGAAAGGATTTAATAGAACACCAGTGCTTACTAATGGGGGAAATGTCTGAAGAAGCTCAGGTATGCAAAAATAACGATTACAAAAGTTATACATGCATGAACACATGCGAAATATCACGATCTTGATATCCGATACCGTCTCTTCTGATCCAGTTATTTCATTCATGAAATCTGTAAGATCAAAGAATAACAAATACTTATTGCCCAGAAATGCTTTATTTATTAGACAATGCTTTATTTATTTCCTAACAAAGGATTATATATGAACCAAAAATTATATTAATTAATAAAAAAAGTAAATAAAAAATATATTTTTATTCAACAAAATAATTCATTCCATTTTGGTGTGAAGTTTTTGCAAAAAAAATTTCAAATTGACAACGAATTTCAAAGCAAAAGTTAGGATATTATTCTTTCAGATACAGTTTAACTTTTTAAAATAACTTTATTGGTTCAATAGTTATGGTTTTTGCAACAAAAAAGTCAAAGGGCGCCAAAGTGCGTCGATTAAAAACTTCAACAGCCGAACGGAAATCCACAGGACATAATAGCGCACAGAAAAAATTAAATAAAATTAAATTATACAAAAAAATAAATAAAGTGAAACAAATACGGGAAGAGAATAAAAAACAATGGGCAATAATATAAAAATTTGAAAATTGAAAATCCGTGAACGAAAAGATTTAAAAGTGAGTAACCGTTAAAAAAAGCAGTCGGGAAATTAAAAAGAAAAAAAGTGAACCAAGTGCGAAGAAAAACAACTAAGGAAGATAATTATAACCAGCGTAAAACAAATTACAAATAATTAAAAAAACGGGTACAACACTGTTAAGAAAGAAATGAAATTTTGAAATGAATTATAATCTGAGAAAAATTACCGAGTGAAAAAAAATACAACGGACTACGCAAAAAATATAATAATAAGGCACAAATGCGGATGAAGAAATGGTAAATTAATAAAATAAAATAAAAAAATATTATAATTTGTGTAAAAAAATTTAATTTGAAAAAAGAACACAGGAAAAAGTATAAAAAGTGAAACAGGCGCAAACTAAATTTTAACACAAAGTAATTTTAAAATCATTAAAAAAAGAGAACGAATATTGATATTTAAAGAGTGAAGCATACGGAAAAATATCTAGTAAAAAAATGATAATAATATTAATGATAGTAATAAAATATTAATATAAACGTGCTTACTAATAATAGGAAGAAATTTAAAATAAAATACAGTCGCGAATTATACTTAAAAAAAGAAAACGAAAGAAATTTCTTTAATTACTAAAAAAGTAATGTTGAATTGGAGGGGGAATCAGATGTGTATCTCAATAATTTCAACAAGTTTTACGCAGAAGAAAAAAATGAAACAGTGATTTTTGTAATGAAAAAAATTTTTAATTTATAATTAAAAAAATTAATTAATAAATAATTTATATTTGAGTCGAGAAAAAAAACCGGAACAGTAGACACATAAAACTCAATTTTAAACAGTGTAGTCGGCCAGAAATGGCAAAGGCAAAAATAAAGATCAGCAAGGCCAATGTGTAAGATCAGCAACAATAAGGAAGGGGGGCAACAAACGCAAGACACGACAATTTGGCCACTACTACCAGCACATCAGCGAGGCGGGAAACTGTGAATACTGACAGAAACACCACGAGTTACTCAGAAGTGAGGGATAAAGTATGTAAGTGATCTTGTAGATACGATGGGGGTAAAGAACCATTTAATTTTATTGTGACTCGAAGAACATTTATTGCTACGAACTATGCCAGAGCTCCTAAAAGACAAAGTCCTTACTCGGTTTCGAAATAACAATTCCCGTTGGTCCACCTGGGAATTATTCAAGCAAGATTTTATGAAATTCTTTTCTTTACCGTCGAGGTATTTTGAAGAGCTTGAAGGTAATATTCGAAGAAGAATACAAGGACACCGAGGGAAATATAAAGACTATGTTTTGGCTATGCAAATATTATTGCGACATATAAATTATACGTGAGATCAAAAGTTACAGAGAATATATAGAAATAGTTATCGGGACTATATTCTATATATCAAAAGAAGCGATTTTTCAACTCAAGCGGAGATGGCAGATGACTTTGAAGAAATTCGCCAAGAGCCAGAAAGTTCCCGTATACTTCCAACACAACGCCGGCCGTTTCCAGAGTCAAACAGAACGATGTCTTCGGTACCTATCACAGCAAGAATAGATCCACGCATGGCTTGCGGGAAATGTGGTGAAAACGGCCACTTCCGAAAAAATTGCCGCAACGAGTGGAAGTTGTTTTGCTGGAAGTGTGGTCAACAAGGAGTTAAAACGCTAGAATATTACAGAAAGCCACAGAGAAACGCCTTAGGTGTCTAGCAGGGGCGAGGGCTGCTGGAACCAATGAAAGCAGGCACTCCTCGTACCCCACGAAATGCTTAGGCGTCTCCAAGGCAGAACATTCGCGAAAGTAGCATTGGGAAGGGAGTTTATCACTGCAGCGATTGACACAGGAGCTGCTAGGAGCTTTATCAGTGAAACGTCAGCCGTGATGGTCGTCGGCGAACTCGCAAATACCAGCATGAAAGAATGACACGGAATGCATAATGCCGCTACAAATTCTTCGTGATGCCACGGAAAACGTAATTCTTGGCCTCGGCTTTCCCACCAACACTGGAGCTACATTCAGCTGTGGCGGAGAAACCATAACTTTGGGAAACAAGGCAAAAAGAGAAGAATTCATAGCATGTTCCACGTTTCGATAACTGACAATAAAGGGAATGCTGATTATGCAGAAGATACTACAGAGGAAACTCACCCAACGACAGAGCAAGAAGATAATGCAGAAAGGGTCAAGCAAAACTGTAAGCAAAGCGTGGAAGAATTCTTGAAGGAAGAACTGGGGAAAATTGATTTTTAGGAGGACCATGCAATATCGCCACGCATAAAATCGTAATGAAGGGTGACAAACCAATGAAGCAGAGGTATTTTCTCAAGAACTCAGCGATGCAGATGATAATAAATCAGAAAATAGATGAATTATTGGAAAAGGATTACGTTGAACTATCTAAAAGCCCCCAAGCCAATCGGTTCACTGATTGTGTTGGTAAAGAAGAAGAATGGGAACCACTATGCATTCAATTGCCGATAATCGCCTGCGCGTCGATTATCGGCAGTTGAATGCACGCTCTGTTCTAGATGCGTATCCATTGCGGAGAATACTGCAGCCCCCCTCACCAGCATGTTTAAGAAAGGTAAACGGTGGAGCTGGACTGAGGAACAACAGCATGCATACGACACGCTGAAGCAGAAGCTCACGGGAGCGCAGGTGCTGGCTTGCCCGGATTTTTCAAAAACATTCACGCTGCAAACAGATGCGAGTAATTAGGGATTGGGCGCTGGTATCACGCAAAATGATGAGAATGGAAGGAAAGTAATCGCCTACGCGAGCCGGCGATTAAATCAATCTGAACGGAATTATCCAACGACAAAGAAACAGTCCCTTGCAATCATATGGGGAATACGGAAGACGGTGCCGTATTTAGAAGGCTATCGATTCTGCGTCATCACAGATCATCTCTCATTGAAGTGATTAAATTCGTTAGAGAACCCTTCAGAGCGCATTGCAGGATGGGCACTAGAATTACAGCAGTACAAGTTTAACGTTAAATATAGAAACGGCAAATAGAACGTGGTCGCCGGCGCGCTATCGAGACAGACTTTAGAGAGTCTCAACAAGATTTTTGCAACTTTGTGTCCAAGTTATCTCAGAAACATGGAAACTTTTTGTCCCAAGTTATCGGGTGCCAGTCCCGTCGTGGTGTGGGCGACAAAATGGCAGTGACCAGAGTGCAAGCTGGTTCACTAGCCAAGAGCTAAAGCTGCACCCTGGTTCCGAGGCCTCACCGAAGGCTTAAAAGCGGTACCACGGGTGATGCACAATGTATAGGGATCTTTCCAACCCCGCTAATATAAAGCCCACGCAGATAGTGCATCGTGGGTAGGCCCCCTAGTGGGAGCTTCGTGGTGGCTGTGGTTGCCACCCAAAAATACGCGGGTAGAGACCATGAGTCTCCGCGAGAGTTGCGCGAGGAGGCAGACCTCCGTCAACTCAAGTGCCGGTGTTGTCCCAGCCGGCACAAGGCCTTAGATAGTGCCGAAATAGTAACCTGCGAGGAATGTCCTGCCACACACAGGCTTCCACAGGTACATGACAAAGCTACGGTTGGCTGCCGTAAGCGAAATGGGTGCGGTTGCCGCCATATAATCATAAAAAGTACGTTCACAGAGTTCGTACTCGCAACCCCGTGCGGGACGGCCCGCCGTGCACTTAAGCCATCATGGCAGGCGTGCACGTTAAGCACAAGGCAGAAATCTGTCCCAAGTTATTTCGGGTGCCAGTCCCGCTGCGGTGTGGGCGACAAAATGGCAGTGACCAGTGTGCAGCCTGAGTTCACTTGCCATGAACTATGCACCCTGGTTCCGAGGCCTCGCCGAAGGCTTAAAAGCGGTACCACGGGTGATGCGCACCAAAGGTTCTTCGAACCCCGCTAATATAGAGCCCACGCAGATAGCGCATCGTGGGTAGGCTTCTCATATAGTGAGAGCTTCGTGGCGGCTGTGGTTAATACCCAAACACACGCGGGTAGAGACCATCGTCTCCATGCAGAGTTGCGTGGGGTCTTCCCACCCCATTTCAACTCAGCTGCCGGTAGCCATATACCGGAAGAGGCTTTAGATAGTGGCTCGATCGTAACCTGCGAGGAATGTCTTGCCGCCCCAGGCTTCCACAGGTACAAGACAAAGCTACGGCTGGCTTACCGTAAGCGAATTAGACGCCGGTTGTAGTCTCATAAGAGAAAAGGTACGTTCACAAAGTTCGTACTTGCAACCCCGTGCGGGTTGGCCCTCCGTGAGATAAGGCTGTCAAGGCAGGTTCTCACGTTAAACACAAGGCAGAAATATGTCCCAAGTTATTGAAGCCGTACCTAATGCGGTAAATTGGCGCCACGGGTGGTGCGCACCTAGGGTCTTCCCGACCCCGCTAATATAAATGGCCATGAACACAGCGCACCAGTGGGTAGGCTTCTCACTTGTGAGAGCTTCGTGGTGGCTGTGGTAAACCCAAAGTTATGCGGGTAGAGACCTAAGAGTCTCCGCGTGGAGTTGCATGAGGAGGCCGCCTCCGACAACTCAATAGCCGGTGAGTCCCACAGCGGCAAAGAGGTTTTAGATAGGCCTCGATCGCCAACCTGCGAGGAATGTCCTGCTCGCCCCAGGCTTCCCTAGGTACACAAATGGCGCAATATGGCAAAGTTGCTGCCGTGGTCGTTGATTGCCGAAATATAGAGTATTCACAAAGTCTATCCAGCAATCCCGAGTGTGAATAGGCCCACCGTGAACTTGAGCCAATGATGGCAGGTGTTCACGTTAAACACCGAGAGGCATCTGACCCAAGTTATTCGGGTACGTCCCAGGCTTCCAAGGTATACGAATGGCGCAACAGGGTAAAGTTGCAGCCGTGGTCGTTGGTGGCCGATATAAAAGGTATTCACAAAGTCTACATAGCAACCCCGAGTGTGGGTAAGCCTACCGTGGACTTAAGCCAACCATGGCAGGCGTCCACGTAAAACGCCAAGAGACATCTGTCCTAAGTTATCTCAGAAAACGAGTCCTTGAAAAAACCACGTCGCTCCACGTGCTATTACCCAGGAATTAGGAAGACATTGTCCAGAGTAACCAATCGATATTACTGGCCAGGTATGTTTAGGGATATAAGGAAACATGTACGCTGCTGCGAATCGTGTGAGAGATACAAACCAGTGCAGGACAAGGTAGCTGGAAAAATGCTCACGCAGCTACTCAGGAGCCTTGATCTATTGTGTGTGCAGATTTCGTCGGACCCTTAACAAGATTATAACATGGAAGAGCAATGATACTGAACTTCTTCAATAAATTTTTGAAATGGACAGAAATAGTACCACTACAACAAGGAACTATGACAAGCCTGAAGAAGGCTTACAAAGAGAAAATACTGGCGAGATATAGAGTACCGAGTGTCGGATAATATTATTTTAGTACATTTGTTAATACCTGGTAAATATAATATTAGTCGAGAGCTTTCGAGTGTCGGCTAATATTATCTTAGTACGCTTGAGAAATTCTTGTTGAATATAAGATTAGTCGAGTGCTTTTGAGTGTCGGCTACTTTTATCTTAGTACATTTGACAAATTCCTGGTAGATATAATATTAATCGAAAGCTTTCGAGTTTCGGCTAATATTATTTTAGCAATATTGTAAATTTCTAGCATTGAAAATATAAATACTAATTAAGAGTTCGAAGTATTTATTAGTCTACATCAGTACACAAACATACAAACAGAAACCATTATAAAACAGTGGTATATCATAAATGAACAAAGAAAAATATACAGAAATTAGAATTACAATAAGCTTATCACAAATTGTTTTTAATGAAAATTTGTTATGAAGAAATAAATGTATATAAAGGAAAGGCAAGTCTTTTATTTAGTACATAAAATTATAAGCATTAGAAAAAGAATAAGCATTAGAGAAAAGTTCGTTACAAAATGGCGCACGAGCAGGGACTTCTACACTACAAGAAGGACAAAGATTACAAAGGTCACATTAACGCATTATTGGGTCCTCTGCCGGAAAAACGTTGCAAAAATCAAAAATTGCATGAAAGCTTTCGATAAAGTGAATACACGTATCTCATTGAGAATGTTCCAGAGATTATGAAAACATTACTTGTATTAAATTTAAATTAGTAGTTTGGGAGGTATAACCAAAAGTTGACTATTTATCTATATTGAGAAAAATGTGTATTTGGTGTTTATATTTGTCATGTTTACGATTAATTTGTATACGAATAAAGCAACTAATCGGCAACATGTTGGTTGGTACGTTAGTTTCAAGTATAATAGAAAATAAATGTTGTTTGTCTTCTTGTTGTATAAAAAAATGACCAAAAATTACCTCTGCGAAATTTAGGGTGATTAATTATTATTTAATTATTTACCCAACTTCCAAAAATTGGCTTACCCTAGGTGCTCTATTGCAATAAAAGTGACATAACCTCGGTTCAAAAGACACTTTTGCGGTGGAATAAGAACAATCACACACATTTGGTACGGCCAAAAATGCATTTTTGTTGTTGGCATTTGTATATAAAATAACATTTTTTGGTTACAACAGACATAATACACTTGCTTTTGTATTTTGCATTTTTTTTACAAAAGTATGTAATTACAGGAGGCAAAGTTTTTGGAGTAGTGAATGATAAAAAATCATACTACCGATCTAAAACCAACATTATTTGATATGGGTGAAGGGAAACTCATCACCATCAAGTATTAATTTCTCCTGAATATGATTAACGGGAAAATTTTAAACCAATTAACTAATTCTCCATCTACAATGACATGTGCCATTTGTAAAAAGAACAACAAAACATCAAGAATGCAATATGAATTCTTCAAAGAGCTTGGCCTGAACGTAGACTTTCCAAAATATGCGTATGGAAATACAAATGATGGCAACTCGTCACGCAGGCTTTATGAGAACGATGAAATGATTGCTAGAATAACTTGAGTTGATAAAGATATTGTGCGAAGATTGGCACAAAGTAATTTTGAATGTTTTGAATTGCAAGAAAATAATGAATGGACACAAATTTTGTGAATATGCATTCAGAACTGCCGAATTGCTGCTTCAGAAGTATCCCGAGAAGAAATATACTCTGACAGTACATACAATTTTGGCACATGGAAAGGATTTAATGGAATATCAGTGCTTACCAGTAGGAATTGTCTGAAGAAGCTCAGGAATGCAAATATAACGATTACATAAGGTATACATGTATGAACTGAAACAAAACGAAGACCTTTTAACATGCTAGCCGTCTCTTCTGATCCAGTTATTTCATCCACGAGATCTGTGGGATCACACAAAGAACTAAAAAATACTTATTGCCTAGAAATGATTTCTTTATTAGACATTCCTTCCAGTGCAGATAACTATTTTGAGAAAAACCTGACATACGACAAAAATTTTACCTACAAAAGATTATATATGAATCAAAAAATTATACTAATTAATAAAAAAAGGAAATAAAGAATATTTTTTTTATTAAACAAAAGAATTCATTCCATTTTGGTATGAAGTTTTTGCAAAAAATCAAATCTCAAATTTGACAACGAATTCCAAACACCCTGTTTTTGTGGCGTATTTTTTATACTCTTTTTAAAGTCTGGATATTATTCTTTCAGATGCAGTTTAACTTTTAAAAATATCTTTATTTGTTCAAAAATTATGATTTTTGCAACAAAAAAGTCAAAAGGCGCCATAGTGCGTCGATTAAAAAACTTCAACAGCTTAACGAAAATCCACAGGACATAATAGCGCAAAGAAAAAATAAAATTAAATTAAATAAAAAAAATAAATAAAGTGAAAGAAAGACGTGAAAAGAATAATAAAACAATGGACAATAATGTAAATATTTGAAAATGTGAAAATCCGGAGCAAGAAAACGATATGATTTAAAAGTGACTAACCGTTATAAAAACCTGTCGGGAAATTAAAAAGAAAAAAAGTGAACCAAGTGCGAAGAAAATAAATACAACAAAAGAGAATTAAAAACAGCCCAACACAAATGAAAAGAATTTATAAAAAAAGGGTACAACACTAAAGAAAAAAATAAATTTTGAAATTAATCATAATCTGGGAAAAATAATCCGAGTGAAAAAATACAGCGTATTACGCAAAAAGTATAATACTGAGGCACAAGTGCGGATAAAAAAATTGATAAATAAATAAAATAAAATTAAAAAAATATAATTAAATGTGTAAAAAAAATTTAATTTGAGAAAAGAACACAGGAATAGGTGGAAAAAAGTGAAACAGGCGCAAACTAAGTTTTAACATAAAGTAATTTTAAAACCATTATAAAAAAAGAACGAATATTAATACTTAACGAGTGAAGCATACGGAAAAAATCTAGTAAAAAAATGATAATAATATTAATCATAATAATAAAATATTAATATAAGCGTGCTTACTAATAATAGGAAGAAATTCAAAATAAAATACAGTCGCGAATTATACTTAAAAAAAGAAAACAAAAGATATTTTTTTAATTAATAAAAAATTAAAAATAAAAAGTTAATTAAAAAAATTAATTAATAAACTAGTAAGAACGTTATCTTCGGCCTGGCCGAAGCTTATATATCCTATTCCCGAATCCCATGATAACAACGTTCAAATAAAATGTCGGCGGCTTATTTAGATATATTATATATTTATATTTAAATTATTATATTTACTTTTATAACCAGCCTGTGATGTCAGAGAACATTCGTACCAAATTTCATGCTTTATTTGTTCTTTTCAATGCTCATTTTTTGTGAAACAGTCCTAATTGAGGCGTGGGCGTGGCAGCATTCTGATTTCGCCCATTCTCAACACCACCCATCCTATGATGACGGGTAATATTTGTGCCAAATTTCATGTCAAGATCTTTATTTTTATGCCTGTACGCTTGTATGAATTTTGTCTCCAGTGGGCGCACTACACACATTTTTTGGATTATATTTTCAAATTAGATAGTAGGATCGGATATACAATTTCATCTTTAAGTTCGTATTCGGAGCTGGGAAATTGAGCTCTAAACGCGATTTAATTCACATTAAATACTAAAAGTGGGCGTGGAAATTATCCGATTTCGCCCAATACCAACCAGCCTATTGTAATATGAAACATTCATACCGAATTTCATGATCATAGCTTCATTCGTTCTCTTGTAATCGTGATTTCCACAGACAGACAGACAGATAGACAGACAGACAGACAGACAGACGGGCGGACAGGGCTAAATCGACTTATGGGATCATTCTGAGCCAGAATATATATACTTTTCTATATCTATTGTGTCTCCTTCACTGCGTTACAAATTTAGTATCAACGTTAATATATCCTATTTCCCTTTTTTAAAGGGAATAGGATATAATAACTGATATTTTAGTCGAGAAAAAAACTGGAAGAGTAGACACATAGAACTCAATTTTAAACATTGAAGTTGGCCAGAATTGACCAAGGCAAAAATAAAGACACGATTTCCGCGAAAGTAATACAACGAAAATTAACGAAAATTTTAACATGGGAAAAGGATGGATTTATAGCGTTTCGAAGGAAAGTTTGCAGAAAATTTTAGAGGAGTTTGACAAAGAATTCACCACGGGTACCGTCGACGAACTCCGCGGGTTGCTCTCCGGATTCATGGCATCACTGGATTCACAGACGCAGATGGATCACAGGATTACAGGATGGATTACAGGAGCGATGGATCGTCTGAATACATTGGAGAAACAATGGAGCCGAAGACTTTCGCCATCGATGAAATTGGTCTATCCGCCGACAATTCAAGCAACACATGGGACAATGCCTAAGATCAGCAACAACAAGGAAGGCAGGCAACAAACGCGAGACACGAAAATTTTGGCACAACTATCAGCGCATCAGCGAGGCGGGAAGCTGTGAATACTGACAGAAGCACCACGAGTCACTCAGAAGTGATGGATAAAGTATGTAAGTGGTCTTGTAGATACGACGGGTATAAAGAACCAATTAATTTTATTGAGAGTCGAGGAACATTTATTGCTACGAACTATGCCAGAGCTCTTAAAAGGGAATCATTCAAGCGAGATTTTATGAAATTCTTTTTACCGTCGAGGTATTTCGAAGAGCTTGGAGGTAATATACGAGGAAGAATACAAGGACACCGAGAGAAATATAAACTCTGTTTTGGCTATGGAAACATTAATGCGACATATAAATTATACGTCAGAGCAGAAGTTACAGGGAATATATAGAATAGTTATCGGGACTATCCTCTATATATCAAAAGAAGCAATTTTTCAGCTCTAGAGGAGTTAATAACACTGGCAGATTACTTCAAAGAAATTCGCCAAGAGCCAGAAACTTTCCGTATACTTCCAACACAATGCCGGCCGTTTTCAAGATCAAACAGAACAGTATCTTCGGTACCTATCACAGCAAGAATAGATCCACGCACGGCTTGCGGGAAATGCGGTGATAACGGCCACTTCCGACGAAATTGCCGCAATGAGTGGAAGTTGTTTTCTATTTCTGGGAGTATGGTAAACTAGGAGTTAAAACGCTCGAATGCTGGAAAAACCTTGCAAAAATCAAAAATTGCCCTGAGAGCGTTCGATGAAGTGAATACACGCACCTTATTGAGAATTTTCCATAAATTATGAAAATATCACTTGTATTAAATTTAGGTTAGTAGTTTGGGAGGTATAACGCAAAGTTAGCAAGTTATCCATATTGAGAAAAATGTGTATTTAGTGTTTATTTTTGTCAGGTTTACGATTAATTTGTATACAAATAAAGCGACTTATCGTCGTTAGTTTCAAGTATAATAGAAAATAAATGTTGTTTGTCTTAAAATCTGTTAGTTCTATCTACTTGTTTTTTAAAAAGTCTATATTTTGATCTTTTTCAAAATTTGGTTGAGTATAAAAAATTAACCAAAGATTGCCTCTGCTAAATTTAGGGTGATTAATTATTGTTTTATTATTTACCCAACTTCCAAAAATTGGCTTACCCTAGGTGCTCTATTGCAGTAAAAGTGACATAACCTCGGTTCAAAACACACTTTTACGGTGGCATAAGAACAATCACACATACACATTTGGTACGGCCAAAAATGAATTTTTTGTTGTTGGCATTTGTATATAAAATAACATTTTTTGGTTACAAAAGGCATAATACACTCGCTTTGATATTTTGCAATTTTTTTTACAAAAGTGTGTAATTACAGGAGGCATTTGTTTCGAGTAGTGAATGATAAAAAATCATACTACCGATTTAAAACCAACATTATTTGATATGGGTGAAGGGAAACTCATCACCATCGAGTATTAATTTCTCCTGAATATGATTAACGGGATAATTTTAAACCAATTAACTAATTCTCCATCTACAATGACATGTGCCATTTGTAAAAAGAACAAAACATCAAGAATTCAATATGAATTCTTCAAAGAACTTGGCCTGAACGTAGACTGTCCAAAATATGCGTATGGAAATACAAATTATGGCAACTCGTCACGCAGGCTTCTTGGGAACGATGAAGTGACTGCTCGAATAACTTGAGTTGATAAGGATTTGTCCAAAGATTGGGAATGATTCTGAATGTTTTGAATTGCAAGGAGATAGTGAATGGACCCAAATTTGGTGAATATGCATCCAAAACTGCCGAATTGCTTCTTCAGAAGTATCCCGAGAAGAAACATACTCTGACAGTACATACAATTTTGGCACATAGAAAGGATTTAATAGAATACCAGTGCTTACCAACAGGGAATTGTCTGAACAAGCTCAGGAATGTAAAAATAACGATTACAAAAGGTATACATGTATGAACACATGCGAAATATTACGATATTAACAGAATGAAGACATTTTCAACATGGTAGCCGTCTCTCTAATCCAGTTATTTCATCCATGATATCTGTAAGAACACACAAAGAACTAACAAATACTCATTGCCTAGAAATCCTTTCTTTATTAGGGATTCCAGTGCAGATAACTATTTTGAGAAAAATCTGCCTTACTTATTAAAAATTTTACATACAAAAGATCATATATGAATCTAAAAACTATACTAATTAATAACTAGTAAGAACGTTATCTTCGGCCTGGCTGAAGCTTATATATCCTATTCCCGAATCTCTTGATAACAACGTTTAAATAAAATGTCGGCGGGTTATATAAATATATCATATATTTATATTTAAATTGATGCAGCCTGTGATGACAGAGAATATTCGTACCAAATTTCATGCTTTATTTGTTCTTTTCAACGCTCAATTTTTGTGAAACAGTTCTAATTGAGGCGTGGGCGTTGCAGTTTTCTGATTTCACCCATTTTCAACGCCACACTTTCTATGATGACAGGGAATATTTGTGCCAAATTTCATGTCAATATCTCTATTTTTACGCTTGTACGCCTGTATGAATTTTATTTCTAGTAGGCGGACCACGCCCGTTTTTTAGATTATATTTTCAAATGAGGTAGTACTTGCATATACTTGGAGGTACTTGCATATACAACTTCACCTTTAAGTTCGTACTCGGAGCTGAGAAATTAAGCTATAAACACGATTTAAATCACATTACATACCAAAAGTGGGCGTGGAAGTTGTCCGATTTCGAAAGTTGTTTCGATTTCAATACCAACTAGCCTATCGTAACACGAAATATTCATACCAAATTTCATGATCATAGCTTCATTCGTTCTCTTGTAATCGTGATTTCCACAGACAGACAGACAAACGGACAGACAGACAGACAGACGGACTGACAGGGCCAAATCGACGCAGGGGACTATTCTGAGTCAGAATATATGTACTTTTCTATATCTATTGTAGACCGTTCAGTGCGTTACAAACTTTGTATCAACGTTAATATATCCTATTTCCCTTTTTTAAAAGGAATAGGATATAATGAGGATTTAATCGTGCAAATTTGCTATAAGA